>JAVIWB010000673.1:0-16995 GCA_031893035.1 Dermolepida albohirtum
GATATACGCGGATTGATCAATAAAAACATCATTGAAAACATTAAAATTACCATTAGATCACCACGAGATTAACATAAAAGCATCATCATCTTTGTAAAATTTTTACACCTGTTTTTGAAACCAGCAATCCCTCGACTTCTAAATTTAACCGCCATTTTGACGATTGTTTTAATTATCTAAACATATGAAAATCACTTAGGAACAAATCAGTATTCTGGGGTGGCTGTTCCAAGGCCTCCAAACACATACGAGCAAACAGATCTTGAACCGCACAGTATATGGGAACGGGCATTAACAAGCATAAGGATCACAAACTATATTCTTGATGCTGCCACAAATACAGTTTAAAGTTTTTATACAACGTTTAGAAACAACAAATGACAAGGAGACAAGAACATATGAGAAGTTCTAAGGATACAAGGCAAGAACATTTCGTGGAAAAAAAACAAGACAAGAAAGCGAAGAGGAACCAATTTTATCTACACAACTAGGAGGACTGGAATTTTTAGGACTAAAGAACAATATTATGTAGAGCACAAAATAGCTTTAATCAAGGCCAATATACAACAAGAGAGGGATTGAGGCAGGGAGTTGTATTAAGTCCAATATTGCAGCCAGCCGTCAGTTTCTTTACATTATTCTTGACTTCCTTTGTTATATCGTTCATTGCCACTGCGAAGGATAATGGGCGATATAACAAAGGAAGTCAAGAACAAGGTAAAAAAACTGACAGTTGGCCACAAAAATATTGAACTAATAATCCCTGAAAATATTTTTGCCGATGACGTGAAATGCTGGAAACGAAGAGGATCTTCAGAAAAATATGGACTTGTGGAATACGGCACTTCAAGATAGAAACCTCGAGGTAAATACAGACAAGACAAAAGTAATGGTAATAGGAAAGGAAACCAGAAACCTATCATTGCGCATAGACGAACAGTATGTACAAGTATATACATTTCAATATCTGGAGATTAAGACATAGTTTAGTGAAAATAAATCAGAGGTAAATGTAAGAACGGAATATGACTTGAAACTGAATTACGCATCAATCCACACGTTTTGTACAATAAAAAATAGATATCCAAAAAGACAAAGCTGATCATATATAGAACTATTTTCTTGCCTACGAGTATCTTGACATATGGGAGTGAAAACTGGGTTTTAACAAAAGCTAGACTACAAGCAGTTGATATGAAATATTTGCGGGGAGTAATGGCGGTCACTAGAAGGGACGAAATCCGAAATGAGGTTATCCGAGCAGAACTGGAAGTGGAACCTTTAGAAATAATAATAGAAAGAAGCCAGTTAAGATAGTTTGGATACCTAACACAAATGTCAGACAAACAGAAAGCAAAAATTATGTCAAGCACATACTAAGAGAAGACCAAAGAAAACCTGGGAGAATACTGTTGCAGACTCTCTGAAACAAAACACATTAATCTATCTTTTTTGAACAATGACAGTGATTTCCACATAGAAATATGATGCAGTGAAATTTATGAATCGTCGACATGTCTATGCGCGTCAGTATTGCAACCATATTTTGGACAGTAGCTGAAAGTAGATTAAACTGTTCTGATTTGACGTAAAAGTTACACCAATAGCCTTCCCTCCCAATTCCAAAAACCGTACAATAATTTGTTTATTAAATAAGAGCTTATATAATTAATTTCGTTCAAATGTGTTTAATTAAATATATTCTACAAGCCATAAATTCAAATAATGTTCGAAATTTAAATATATACGTTCTGAAAAGTACGTGAAACAACCTTGTAGAGAGGTATTTGATTGTCCTCCCCATTGGAATTGTTTATTGGATCTTATAAATTACATGCTGACACCGTAATTAGAATCTCTAACGAATTATATTTGCACTACGTGCTCAGGTGAAGAATGTTAAAGCACTTTCGGAAAGTCTTACACATGACCAAACAGTATTTATATTAATTGATTCTTCAATATATAAAAACACAGATAAATTACGAACTTAATTATATATTTATACTCCCGAATTTTGTCATATTTTCTTTTGTTTTACATGCAATCATTCCGCTTTGAAATCAGACGTAATAATTCATATCACACAAACACACACACACATACACACTCATATCTGTATATAACTGTATATAACACTCGCATGATAGGATTCCATTCTTTTGACTTGTCACCGGTTAGAAATCGCAGTGAGATTTACCGAAAGATGGCGTGATGTTTTGCTTGTCTCCGTCCATGGGAGATTTAAATTGTGTCTAGGTTAGTGGTTTGGCCATTATCTGTTGTCTTCATCTTGTAACGGCCATGTAATTGCCATCAATAATGGGCTTTGTTGTTGAGGTTCGTGTAAATTCGTCGGTGTTATCATTTTCGTTTCATCTATTACGTTATGCTATATTAAAACCTATAATTACGAATTCAAAAACAAAGGTACCACAATCAAGAAATATGTATTTAAAATATGTGCGTATATAACACTAGTACATGTAAATAAATAACGGATGTCTACAAAAGCAGATTAATTATTGTATTTTGATACGTTTTATCATTTAACACCGAATAAATTGGAAGGCTTAAACAAGTCAAACTTATTAATGTCAGCATAAATATAAAGCATATCTTACAATATTTATTTTTCCCTGAAGATTCCTTTGCAGTAAAAAGCATCTAAAAATATTTTAGGCGCCTCATACTATTTCTTTATCTATAAGAAAACTTGATCAAAAATTTAAGAAAAAATCTTCGTTGGAGATATATACCCAATTTTGGTCTTTGAAATAATACAATTTAAGAACCTGCCCAAAGAGTTTCAACAAAATTATATTGAGTCAGCCTACACTGGATAAAGGTCCATAATTTTATGTCAGTTGTCCAAAAATATTTGAAGAAGATCAAGACATCTTCATTATCTCATCTACTTTGCAGAATTTATCCATGGTTTTTGCCAAATCTATATTATCCACATGTTTATCAAGCCTGTTGGTAGACCCAATGTTATCCTAACAGATTTCTTATCCCAACTCAGTAGATCCTTTGGAAAACTTGGGCAACTATTCCATAACAGTTTTATTTGTATCTGATGTAGTTCTGAGATCTTTTTACCAAATAACGTTGTAAAGATAACTTAAAAATTCAACTTTTTTCAAACCTCTTTCACGTCTATAAAATTTACCTTCTCTTACTTAAAAAAATATAAGTGAAGTGGCATTCCATATCATTGTCAAAAAGTTCAATTAATTTATCAAAAGACAGTGAACAGCACTGTACTGACGTCTCGAAAAGCAACCAGAGAACTGGCCGAACGAGAGATGCATGTATTACTTACTGTTTTTTGTTATTTAAAAAGATATTTGGTCTTTGCAACTGTCGACAAAATCGGGTAGCCTATTGAGTGTCGAATTACACAAAACGAGTGTCTATTATTACTTTGTCAACGTACATCTGATTGATTTCACTTAATTTATAATTTAGTGCAAATGAAAGGTGGGAAAACTTTCGATTCCAATAGAGATGCACTGCTAACTGTAAACAGGAAGAATTGAAGATTTCATACAATCTAAAAATCAAAAGTCAAATCATCAAATCAAATATTTTAATCTGTACTTGAGAACGAAAAATCGATGGTTGAAAATACTGAGATGAAATTCAGGATCGAAGTTGAAATAATTTAAGAACATTCACGAACTGAAAAGAATCTATTATAGCAGTGTCTGATTGCCTTTAATAAAAAGGTAATACTCGAAAAGAAAAACAGAAAAATCCCAAATCGTTTTTGGCGATGTTGAAACTTTAAAAACTTTCAGCAATTCTTTGAGAAATGAATTCTGATTTTGGAAAATGAATCCTGGTTTCGAAAAGCCAGCAAAACAGTTCCAGTTTTTTAAAAATGTTCTTTCTAAATTTAAATCCATGTGTGCTTTACATCAGCTTCGTTGCAGACAAGTCCATTTTTGATCAAAATAACTGAATTCAATTATTTTTACTGATTTTTCCAATACATTTGATTCAATTAGCAATTCCATACTTTCGCCCAGGTTAGATGCTTTGGATTTGTCAAAAGATTGACTTCGGTCAATCCACGTATCTAATTACATCTACTGCAATGGTTTTTAATCCAGACAATACATATTATGGTTAGGTATTCCTTAAGGATCTTCTCTCGAACTCTTTCTATTTAATATTGCTACATTCTACAGGATATAGTGAATGGATTTGCAGACACTTCCTCAGTAGTTTTAATAGTAATTGCTCTTTAACTTCTGCATGTCCAATAAAATCTGATCTACCTTTCACTGCTTTGGATTTCTCAAAAGATTTACTTCAGTCAATCCACGTATCTAATTACATCTACTGCAATGGTTTTTAGTCCAGACAATACATATTATGGTTAGGTATTCCTTAAGGATCTTCTCTCGGACTCTTTCTATTTAATATTGCTATATTCCACAGGATATAGTGAATGGGTTTGCAGACACTTCCTCAGTAGTTTTAATAGTAATTGCTCCTTGACTTCTGCATGTCCAATAAAAGCTGATCTACCTTTCACTGCTTTGGATTTCTCAGAAGATTTACTCCAGTCAATCCACGTATCTAATTACATCTACTGTAACGGTTTTTAGTCCAGGCAATACATATTATGGTTAGGTATTCCTTAAGGATCTTCTCTAGGACTCTTTCTATTTAATATTACTATATCCCACAGGATATAGTGAATGGGTTTGCAGACACTTCTCCAGTAGTTTTAATAGTGATTGCTCTTTGACTTCTACATGTCCAATAAAATCTGATCTACCTTTCACTATTTCTCTTGTGAATGAAAATGACCTTCTGATTATGGATGGACTTTCGACGAAATTTACGGCTGGAGATGATCTAATTCCTAATTTCATTGTTCGAAGATATCGGCATGCTTTAACCAATATATTTAAGTCATTATCGACAGTTACATTTCCTGACTGTTGGAATTTTGTCTACTTTATATTTTGGTATTTATGGAAAAAATCCTGTAAAAGGCTATCTGTTGGACTCGATAAAGAACTGTTATTATTATGAACTGACGATTTTGTCTAGAGATCATCATTGAAATATAAACCTGATCCTTTCTTTCCTTTAACTTAGCTTATGATCACTATTTTTACTTTTATTCGTTTTTAAACAGTATTTTGTTTGATATAATTTATATTGGTTGTTTTGGGTTAGGTTGCGATACAATACAACTTACTTTCATCAATAAATTAGTTTATTTTTACCAGTAAATACACTACAAAATCTTCATATATTACATAAAACTATAATAAAAAAGTTGTAATAACAATATTATTATTATTATATTTCATTTAGTTGATTTAATTTAATAGTTCCTCGAACCTATATTTTTTTAGCGACTAAATTCCTATCAAGAGCCTCATAAATAAACGTATACTACAAACGTGTTTTCAATTACTCCACATCCGATAATATTTCGGCCTTAGTGCTTTTTTCTCGACTGTTTTTACTACCTGTCCATTCGCAATACCATAGACATAGTTCACCGGTGACTCCGACTGCACTCAGGAGTACCACACTGATCAGAATGATGGAATCTTTTAACCGCTAAACGTGCGGCTTGGGGAAAATAGCCATGATTGAGGACAAGTCCCTTTACTTTCTGACTTGGCCCTTATTTATTTTCTCAATAAGAAGCACAGCGCGCCCAGAACTCATGCTCGAACCCATTGTGTTAGCTTTTTTATTGGCATTTAAATAAGACATCTATGCTCGGTGTGTCGCAGCTTTTATTCGGCATTAGAAACTACTTAAAGAAGTTACAGTTACGTGATCACATGTAAACACATGTTTTAGGGGAATAAAAAACTAGGTATTTGTGTTTTATTGAATACTATTTATGCAGTTTATAAAGCTATTTTTATATATGTTATTTACAAAGTATCTACTACTCTTTATACTTATACAGGGCGTTTGAGAAACATTAAAATGATTTCATTTATATTTAATTTATCCAATGGAATAAAACCATGGTGCGAAATTGTTGTCGGTAAATTTCTAGTGAATTACTTTGAACAATCAAAACTTCGATGATGATATTACACTGCTTTTCTGTCTATGGAAATGTTGGATAATTTACTTCTTTAGTTTGGTAATAGCCTTTCCATATTATCTAAAATAATTAGATAAAATTTAGTTCAAGTCCATATATAATTTCTAATCATTACGTGAAATCATTTGCAATGAACTATTATTTGAATTGCTATTTAATCTACATCGTTTCTTGACAATTAAGCCTTTGAAGATTACCTTATGCTGTCCTTGCGCAGGAATGTAAAATTGTTTACTTTCTCTGTATGTCCGATCATGGTGGTGATGTATCTGTTCATTTTAATAAGAAAGTAAAGGGTGTTTCAAATTTCGCGGTATTTTTAAAGAATAAATAAAACACATAATTTGCATTCACTTTCAAAAACATTTTATGGGTAATCGAAGTATCAGTTATGACTCTAGCAGCTCCACAGACGTCCACTCTTTTGCTAAAATTTTCAATGATATTTCGACATAATTGAGGCTCTATCTCACCAATGACACGAATAATTTCATCTTTCAAAGCAGGAATTGATTGTAGATTGTGTTTATAAACCTGACTTTTCACATAACCCCAAAGAAAATAGTCTAATGGTGTCAAATCACATGATCTTGGTGGCCAGTTAACATCACCGTTTCTTGGGATTACACGTCCAGGAAATTTTTCGACTGACTGGGCGCTATAGTTATAAGTCCTCGTGGGTTTCAATATAGATTTTGAAACTGTTAATCTATTCTATAGTTTTGGGATTATTCACCAATTAGCCAAATGAATTGTAATAGTTTCAATCCAAATCGTTTTGCAATAATACGTCTTACAGAAAATATTCCCAAAATTTTAACACACAATAAAAACTGTTTTGGGATTCTTCTTCTTCCTGTGTTGTCTCCTCATTTGGGGTTATCGACTACTACCATGACAATGACCTGCTCACACCAATTCACGGGCTCTTAGCTGAAAACAGAAAATTCTTTTGCCCCACGCACGCTACTCACCTGATCTTACTCCGTGTGACTTTTTTTTGTTTCCACAAATGAAGAGGGACATGAAAGAATATCGTTTCAATGACGTGGAAGATATGAAGAAAAAACGACACAGCAGCTCGCAGCCATACAGAAAAACGAGTTTGAACAATGTTTCCAGCAATGGAATCATCGATTAGATACATGTATAGAGTTCAATCGAGAGTATATTGAAGGTGTTAAGGTTGTTTTTGTAAAAAAAATAAATAAAATGTTGATTTTTATAGAGCAATTTCGGTTATTTTTGGGTACTCCCTCGTATATATACATATATATATATGTGTGTGTTTGTGTGTATAATGTATATATTGCAATTCAATTAAATAAATACAATAGTTTATTAAAGTATTGAATTGTGTCCTATAAAACGACGTACAGAATCAAATAATTGCTGTTTGCTTTATTATAGTTCTCTCTCTTTAATCTTGAATATGCTTTTCTAAAAGATTACAGCCGCGGCTTGGGTGTAATTACAATAGTGTTATATAAAGTGTGTCTTAGAGTTACGTAAGAACAAGTTAAGAATATATGTATCTATGCGAAATGAAGGAAATAGAAGATCTGGTATATATATATATATATGTGTGTGTGTAGTGTGTATCGTATGTATATATCTATATATACACGGCAAAGATCATCGACAAAACTAATTTAATTGCGTCCCGAAAGGTATTGCAAACCACAAGTTGAAATGAGATTTCAGGAGACATGTAATTTGGTATAACTATGACGTTATTATACCTGTGTACTCTGTGTCGATCACGCTTCATATAGTAGCCGGTGTACATCACGACTTTCAAATGACAACCTATGGAAGTGAACCCATTGCACCTTTCAGAGATGGTTAGGTTAGAACTCTGACTGTTTTATTTCCACAATTATCTCCGGCTCTTTATTTTCCAGACAATCACGTTGGTACGCAAGGCGTTTCAGATTTTTACAGTTATCCATCGCTTTCTATACAATCATACTTAGCCATTAAAACAATTTTAATATTTCTAAATTATGTTCTGTATGCGTTCTTTTATACGTAAATAGGTTGGCGTTTAACTAACAGGTCGCAGAAGGATGGATCCCTGACCGTAAAAATGAGACGAATTAAAAAAAAAGTAAAATAAAGAAGATCTAATAATTATATTAAAGAAGATTCGAATATTAAAACCTTAATTAGGAATAAAATATCAAGTAGAAGCTAATATTGTAATGAATAATTGTTGGAATGCATAGTATTAAAGGTATTGAAGTATCGCTGTACCTATTTCTGTCGAAAATAGTGAAGTTAGAATTACATTAATAATTATATTAAATTATTGGGTTGGCAACTAAGTGCTTTTGGTTTTGTAGTATAAAATAAAACACTTTTTTTTAAACAAAGAATAGTTTTTAATCAATTATATATTTTCCATTTTGCTCAATGACCTTTTGCCATCTTTCTTTCAGCTCCATGATTCCGCGCTCATAAAATTTCTGGTCCTTATCAGCAAAAAGCTGAACCAGGTGCGAGTGAATGTCAGCGTCATTTGTGAAAGTTTTACCATTCAAAGAATTCTGCAAACTTCGAAATAAATGGTAATCAGATGGTGCTAGGTCGGGGCTGCATGGGGGATGTGGCATCACTTCCCAGCCAAGCTCCAATAGTTTCCCACGAGTTGCCAAAGATGTGTGAGGCCTTGCATTATCTTGGTGGAAAACTACACCTTTCCGATTTGACAATTCTGGCCGTTTTTCTTTGATTGCTTCATCCAGTTTTATTAATTGTTGACAGTAAACATCAGGATTGATCGTTTGGTTCCTTGGAAGCAGCTCAAAAAAACACAACACCTTTGTAATCCCACCAAACTGACAGCATGATCTTTTTTGGATGCAATTCAGCTTTCGATGTGGTTTGAGCTGGTTTATCGTGTTTGCTCCATTTTCAAGCTATTTTACGGGACCCACTTTTCATCACCAGTGATGATTCTTTCTAAGAAAGGGTCGGTTTCATTTCGTCTAAGGTGCATATCGCAAAAGTTGATTCTTTGTGTTAAATGAATTTCTTTCAATTCGTGAGGTACCCAAATATCAAGCTTCTTAACTAGCCCAAGACATTTTAAATGTTTTTCAATTGCTGTGTGCGATACATGTAGCCTCTCCGCAACCTCTCGAACAGTTATATGACGATCCTCTTCAATTATGACTTTGATTTGGTCATCATCAACTTCAGTAGGCCGACCAGAACGTTACTCATCTTTGAGGGAAAAATCTCCTGAACGGAATTTTTTATACCAATTCTGACACGTGCGCTCTGTTAAGCAATTAGCACCATAAACTTCACATATCTTTTTGTGAGCCGCAGCAGCTTTCTTTCCTTTACGGAAATAAAATAGTAAAGTATGTTGAAAATGTTCGTTTCTGCACTCCATTTAAAATTAACCCACAACTAATAGCTTTAATAAAAATCACGCACTACATGCTTCTGAAGTTACGCCAATGTGACTAGTATCACGCGACAAACGGTAAAGTACAGCACTAACATACGTTATACGAAAAATAAAGCAACGCTCTGTATCAGTAAAAACCGAAAGTACTTAGTTGCCAACCCAATATAATTAAAGTAAATACTAATAACAATATTTATTTCAAAAGTAAAGGACCAGGAAGTGACGATTCATCCTCTTTACGCGATCCTCTTCTCTATTAAATACATTAATATACTTTCTTATTTCTTTTCATTAAATAATTTCAAGAAATACGAACGATTGTGAGTGACAAATGTTCAGCGTTGGATTTTATTAATTTGTTCCTATTTAACGCACAAATTGATACGAATTTCGTGAGCGAACGAATCCAATTAAAGAGGAACAGACAATTAAAGTATTCAAAACACATGGTCTCCAGAAACGATTCGAATATAATACCGTGTTAATTTGAAATAATAACAAATTCACAAACTGTTATTCAAACATCTGTTCTAACGTAACACTTGTAGCAACTGTTTCGCGAAAAGTGCTTCTTTTGTACCAAAAAAAAAAAGTAAAAGAAAATTACAAGATGTTCTAATTGGCGACGGTGGACAAACGAAATAAGACAACGAAGATTGTAAACGTAAGTGTGAGAAATTGTTAATGATTATATTTGATAGTTCTCAAGAGATAGATTATTTTTTAACGAACAAATAAGAAGGAACTGCGTAAAGAGAGAAGAAGCAAAAACCTAATTACAAGGAGTAGTCATGTGATGTGATGACAGGGCATTACAACGACAGCCCTAAAGGAGCTGTTCTTTTCTCCTCATTTATTTTAATACCGTTAATCACGAAAGATACTGGTCCTTCTCGAAACGGAGAAGGACCAGTATCTTTTGTGTTCTACCTACCCCTATGATCTTTTTTTCATTGCATTTTACCCCTAAATCTAAATGTATAGGTAAATGTACAGAGATTTTAAACACGAACACACTTACATATTTAATTTATTTACTAGAAATCAACTCATGTTCAAAATTAATGCACCACTCTATGCAAAGTTTTACAAAATCGATTGGTAAATTATTCTTTGGCATCGTCAAAAAGCAATTTAACTGGGAATAATTAAACATCGATGCTTCGTTTCTAATATAAAATGGATAATATTACAAATATTCTATTCAATTACAAATTCAGAAACAATACGATATTATTGAAAATCTTAGAAAACTCTGTATACAAAAAAAATAAAACCAAGGAAAAAAAGCTACACCTCCTCTAGCTCTGGCAAACTTTGTATTACATCGCAAAAAACGGCTTGTTACAATTCCCAATATCTGATCTTTTTAGAGCTTCCCAAACGTGGTAAATTGGGCCTCGTGGTGATGAATCTATAACGTCTAGCGATGTGGAGTCTCAGGAACATGAGACTAGAAATGGTGCGAAAGCCATTACATGGTCCTGAACAATACTCTCTACGTAGAATTCAGCATTTATTGGCCTCTAGCGAATAGGGCTTAACTCTGTGTGGGCGTCAAAGCAAATACCTTCCCAGAACATTCTTGAGCCACCACCAAAGAGATCCTTTTGAGAATTTGTGGAGTCGTAATATCTTTCTCCAGCTCTTCACCATACTCTTTCACATGGATCTGCATGATTTCTGGCAAGCCTCAACGGTTGTATTCTATTTGTTGTGGTAAGTCCAACTTCAGGCTAACTACTCAATTTAACTTCCCTCAAGCTTCTCCTTGCAGCTAAAGCAGAAATTGATTTTTCCAACTGCTTCGAACTGGTTATTGAGTTCTGTGCTTCTTATTCGTCTATTTCTGAAAGCTTGTAATTGCAAAAAACTGTCAAAAATCAATCCCTAGTATTCATGACTCCTTTTCTACCTTGACCACGTCTTCTCGAGTACGATCCGGTTTTCCTAACTCTTCTAACCATTCGACTGACCGTCGCATTATTAACGCTCAGCAAATTAGCCACATAACGTATTGTACGTCCTTTCTCTAATAAAGTTGAAGGCCTTACACATTATCATTAGTCAAATGATGTGTGAATTTAAATTTTTTTAACTTAAATTTTGTGAGTTGCTTAGAATAAGCTTCCACAGAAGTCCGTTGAACATCATCACTCATTTGTATAAAATTTGGTAGATGTATTATTGTTCCGTTTGTAAAATTAATATAAATTGATTACGGCTTATTAAGTTTTATTTTGAATCCCTAGTCCAGTTATGAAGACTACCATGAGCTTTTTGCAGCTTATCTGTTGTTTTTGATGTGTCGTTTCTACTATCAAATTCACCGTATCATTAGCAAAGATATCTAATGCCTTTCTTATAGTATTATTTATGTACTAAGTGCTCAAGTCATCTCCTAAGCTGCCATCATCAGCAAATAATACACAAGTGAACGCTTAATAGATGTTACGTAAAAGATACGATATATTATACTGTCATAATAAACGCGTTAATATGTAAATGATAGATTCCTCGGTATCATTTTCAGTTATCATAAAGTTTGCGTATGAAAGATATTTGTTTTTATTTAATTTTACAGAGACGATATAGCGCACACGTTTTACTAAGTGGATTTGTTGTGTTTGCAATATAAAAGCTAGATAATCAAAGTCAGATTACCCGAAGACATGGAGTGTTTACCCAAGAAAACAGGAGCAGTTTTAGAATGTCCCCGGGCAGGGAGCCCTTTTGCAGGCGTAGACAAGTCGCTTTGACGGCTTCAGGGTAATTACAAGAAAGTGAGTAATGTTCAGACTATACCAATTACCCTCACCGAAATGAAACAACCGCCCCCCAAAAGACGCATTGCTTCATCTCACCTCGTAGCGTATTGCTCTGTTCTAGACTACAGAAGTAACAAATTCCTTTTAAAGTCCCTTATAAGTACGTCCCTTATTAACAATAAAACGGAATATATTAAAGAGCGTTTACTAATTTAAATAAAGGCTACGGTTCGTTGTATGGTGATATTAAAAGAAACGTTCCGCTGTTTTAATGACGATTTTTTTCCATCCATAGTCCATTGGCTATTCGAATTAGAAAATCACAAGACAGAAGCAATAGACTGCGTCGTTTATAGCGGTGACACGAAATAAAGGCCTTCCTACACGTATAATAGGATTCATGCAGGTGGATAAATTAACCGTACAACTTGTAGGTTAATTAAACAAGCAACTTAATGGCTTCTCGAGCAATTATGCTTAGATATATTGCATGCTTAGTAAATTTACAAGTTATGTGGATTGCTAAATCTAATAAATTATTATTACAATTACTGCAGTTGCTATTAGCATTATAAAATTCTTTTTCCCATATTTTATATATTGATACACTTGTATAAAAGTGTATTTTAATGTTTTTATGCAACAGTTTATTACTTAATAGCATGTAGACGTACGAGGGAGCGTTTCTATATTCGCGGAATGGGGGACAAGGTGTGGAAATAAAAAAACCAAATTATTTTTCTTTTTCAATATATTCACCTGCAAGACGGATACATTTTTCACATCTTTCAATTAATTTATTTATACCCTCACAAAAAAATTATTTCTCTTTATCTGCAAAATACGCCGAAACTGCCTCCTTGACTTCATCATCGGCAGTAAATTTTTTACCCCGCAGCTCTTTTTTCATTTTCGGAAACAAGTAATAATCACTTGGGGCCAGGTCAGGACTGTAGGGTGGGTGATTCACAATTTCGAAGCCCACCTTATGCAGGGCAGCTAACGCAACGCGGCTCTTGTGGGCGGGCGCGTTGTCGTGCAAAAGCAGAACACCTTTTGTCAATTTTCCCCGTCTTTTCTCTTTAATGGCTTCTTTTAGTCGCTCTAATGTTGAAGCGTAATATTCTCCGGTTATAGAAACTCCTTTATCTTTATAATCAATCAACAATATTCCTTCCGAGTCCCAAAATACCGTTGCCATGAGTTTCCCAGCTGATTGTGACACTTTAAATTTCTTGGGAGGTGCTGTGCCCTTTTTATGCCACTGCATGGAGTCTTGTTTGGACTCAGGTTCATAATGATGAACCCAAGTTTCGTCTCCAGTAACAACTCCACTCAATACACCATCCTTGTCTTCATTACAGAGGTCCAAAAATGCACGCGAACACTCTACGCGCTGTTGTTTTTGCGGCGGCGTGAGCATTCTCGGCACCCATCTTGCGCTGACCTTAGACATGCCGAGATGATCGTGTAGGATTTTAAAAATTATTGTATCGGATACTCCAACCATATCTGCGAGTTGTTTCTTCTTTAGTCGAGCATCTTCGAGTACAATTTGTTCAACTTTTTGGATAAGTGCTGGCGTGGTCACCTCAATGCTCCTGCCCGGCCTCGGGTCGTCTTCAAGGGATTCCCTTCCTTGTTTAAATAAACTATGCCACTTGTACACCATGGTTTTTCCTGGACAAGAGTCCCCGTAAACCAATGACATCTCATTCATTATGGTCGCGACTGATTTTCCTTGCCTGGTAAGGAACTTTATAACGGCACGATATTCGATTTTTTCCATATTTCACTTTTCACTCCTGATTATGTTACTTGGTTGACGATAGCTCAAAGACTAACTGTCTAATAACAATGAAACTTCGTATTTATACTAATCATGAGTCGCTGCACAGGCCATGCCCCCAATGCGCCTACTCACCCCTCTACAACCCGCTCATTCCGCGAATATAAAAACGCTCCCTCGTAAATACGAGGCCAAAAAATATACCCCCACCTTGTACAATACAATATTTACTAAGCAGACCTTTAATTTCGGTTTGAAACTACAAAAACAATTTTTTTGAAAAGGAAATTATTTTCTGTAATTATTATTGTTGTTACTCTTAAATAGGAAACAATTTTAACAATTCCACAGAGATAGATTGCTGTAATATTTAATTACTATGCATTCCCAACTATTTCTCGCTCATAAAAACAATACTTTTCAAACATCGTACCCTGTCTTTCACCGATCTTTAGAACGACTATTCTGACGACGTTTCAATAAGATCCCAATCATCTTCTTGTTTTGGCTCGAAACAGGCGTAACATCAAGAGAAACAGATGAGTGTTGTCTCAATGAAACGTCGCCAGAACAGTCCTAAAGACCGGCAAAATACACGATACGATATCTGCGAACAATTCATAAGATGACCGTGAAAACGTCATGATCATGTGTGTGTACCAAGATTTCTTCACCAACACTGAAGGAAATACCTCTAAAGTTGTAACAAGAATGATTAATTTTTCAACTAGTTGCTCTGAATGGTTACTGCACGTAGATTTATTGGATCTAACTTCCATTTCAAAAATCACTTGCGGTCATTTATTCAAATATAGCAAAAATAGACCCAAATATAAAATCCAGACCTATTTCTCACACATTTTGATCTGACTTCTTTTCCTTCTGGGTCTTGAAAGATAATACACAATAAAATTTGGTTCAAAGCTTGCATCACTCTAGTTTGGTCCATTCATATTTCACTCTTTCTCCTCACGACTTGTTAAGGAATAGGACCTTAAATGGTAAGAGTTCTTTCTTCTTTGTTTCGGTCAGTAAATGTGAAATAATTGAAGTGATGAAGACTTTAAAGCTATGGGTTGAGTATTGTACTGCTGAGGAATATTGTTGATTATATATCACCAGTTCTTTCTCATATGATTAATGAATCCTTTGTTGTTTGTGTTTACCCCGATTGCTTGAAGATTCCAGATTGGACTGTATAATAAATAACCACTATCTTTCAGAAATATTGGAATGGATGCATTCAAAAAACAAATTGGGGCTCTAAGGATTTGGCAGGTGCTGTACGTAATACATGAACATCTCTAGGATTCGCTTTAATACATTTCTTCTTACATACAGTATATACATACATATATGCATCTGTAGCGGCTGGAATCGATTGTCAGACACAGAAGCTCTATTGTGTCGTTTTCTATTGTGAATATTGTGTAGTTTCTTGTTCGGAATTAGTACAGTTCCTTTTGTATACTTAATACTATTTATTATTTTAATGTTGTTTGTAACATATTGACACGCCCTGTTACTTCCGCGACACTGGGGGATAAATAATTCTATCTTTTATATCTTCCAGGGGTGATAAAGTGCTCAAGTTATCGACCTTGTTTTGTTTGTATTACGTGTCCAGCTATTAATTGAAATTACACCATTTGAATCAAGGTAATATCGCCATTTTCCGATTGCGATTTTGTTACAAATTTGAAAGAATCGAAGATACTAACATTGTACTTTAACCGAAAACCTTTATGAACCCATTACATGGACTCTAATTTCGTTTCTGGATCCCAGTGAGGTACCCGAGTCTCATCACCTGTCACAATTCTAGAGCAAAAGTCAACGTCTGCATCAAAAAATGTTAAACTGTTTTGAAGGACTCATTGCATAATTTTCCACCTAATTGTTCGTTCGGAAATCTAGGATCCTAGAATTCACCAATTCATAAAAATCGCGTAGAATTGTTAAAACACTAATATTTTATTAATGGTAGGAACTTTTAAACGATGATCTTCATGTACCGTTTTTTCAACTTTCACGAAAACATCGCTGGCTGCCCCAACTTCATTTTCAATAGATTTACAACCACACCGAAATTGCTTTGACCAATATTTCACTCTAAAATGTGACGAAACTATCCCCATACACTATAAATCATTCTTTTGTGATTCATTTACCTTTTATTGTTTTTCGAGAATATAAATTATATTTAAAAAAATTTTTATTGATGTACTTGACTTGTGTAAAGTGTATCCTGATATTCTGAGCGTTATTTTTCCTACTATTGATAATGACAACTTAGTTCTGGAAGTATAAGGTTTTCCAATAGGGATGATATGATTTTGAAGTGACATTTCGGCCATTTGTAATATGTCATGATCTGTCATTTGTTTTTCATTGTATTCAGTAGTGTTTACAATTTCATCATGGAGAGATATACGCAAGAACAACGTTTACAAATTATTCAGTTTTATTATCAAAATAATCGTTCTCCAATTGCAACTTTTCGTGCGCTTTTGCCATTTTATGGTCGTAATAATCGTCCAAGTGTGCTCGCTATTCGTCGAATTTTTAAAAATTTTGAGGTTACATTTTGTTTACATAATTTTCAAGTACCAATAAGACAAAGAACCGCTCGAAGTAATGCAAATATTGCTGCCGTTCAGGCAAGTGTTACTGAAGACCGTCATTTGTCGATTCCAAGACGTTCTCAACAATTGCGACTGTCTCAAACCACAACCTGGCGGATTTTGAGAAAGCATTTGGGTTTGCATCCCTATAAAATTGTTCTCACTCAAGAACTGAAGCCATTGGACTACCGTAAACGTCGTGAATTTGCTGAATTTGCCAACTTAAAAACGATAACGATTTTTCTAAGAAAATCATCTTTTCTGATGAGGCTCACTTTCATTTGGATGGTGTGGTA
>JAVIWB010000674.1:0-16979 GCA_031893035.1 Dermolepida albohirtum
TAAATCTATCTATGTCCTATTTAAATATTGATCTGCTTTTATTGACTTGAAATTACTCTCTGAAATTAGCGACTTTCAAAAACATCTAAAATTAAATTGGTTCCTCTATTCCTAATACAATATCGTTCAATATGTCTAGGTTAACCTTTTATTAGAATGTCAATTTGTGTTATTTTAAAGAACAATTCGTTTTTCCTTTGCATTCTTCTTTCACAACTTGGTATTGTAATCCTAATGTTAATGATTTCAAAACTGAAATCGTACCTACAGAAAAATGTATTGAGGCTGAAAATTACATGTATCAAAATCTCATTTAAAGTGAAATGTTTAGGCAGGACTGTTTTTCCCATCAATGAAATTGTTCATGTATTTAAATCTGATTTTCTTCGTTTTGAATTTTAATTTTTAAAGGCACTATTGGCAAAACATTTCTAAAGTAATACCAAAAGCAATAGTTAATATACTACTACAGTAAATAAAAAGTGGAAATCCGATTTATCCGAAACGAACTATCAAAAATCTCCAAATTAAACGAAAACATTCCGCATTATACGAAAGACGATCGCTAGCTTCCTTAATGCGTCTGGGACGCTCCTAAAACTTGCTTTAAGTCAATATACACTCCGCGCAACATGAATAGGACCAACTGCATATATGATATTTGTAGTTGGTATAAACATGGTAGCGCGCTGGAATTGTTATTTTCGAAAATAAGAGGGTGAATAAAAAGATGTATGTAGGTACCAAATATAATTTTTGTAAAAGTCAGTGCAAATGTACGTTACTAATGACAATAAGTAGAGTAATTAAACGCCACTTGAATACGACCAATCTACAAAATAAAAGATTCGTTTGCAATAACAAAATACTTTATTGTTCAATAATGAGTACTTTTGCCATTATTTCTTATAACCTCAAATAGTCGGGATGGAATGGAATTATACAGGGTTCTCAAGTAGTCAACGGGAAGTTCCGCCCAACTTCGTTTCAGCGCCTGCTCTAGTTCGTCAGCGCAACTGAATTGGGTAGCATTGGAGTACAATTTACGCGACAACCATCCCCAAACATTTTCTATGATGTTCAGGTCGGGGGAGAGCGATGGCCAATCGAGAACCTCCATGCCTTGTTCTTGAAATCAGCGTCGAACAATGCGTGCGGTGTGAATACTGGCATTATCCTGTTGGAAAATAAATGGCCCACCTGCCATAACGTTGGAAAATTTGTCTTTCAACTGTTGCAGCAGCTGGACGTACTTTTCCGAATTCTGTCTGCCCTTCACTATTGCTAAATCAACAGGTCCGTTATAGGAAACAGCTCCCCATACCATGACTGCACCAACATCGGCTCGCCTTCGTGACTGAATCACTTCATCTTTACGTAAATCGTGGAAATAATAAGAAAACCCATCCGGGCCATCTAAATTAAACTTCTTCTCGTCACTGAAAATAACAGTTTGCCATTCTCTTGTCCACCCCATTTTTGCTTGAGCAAACTGAAGACGTGCAGTGCGCTGAAATTCCCTTAAAGGAGGCCGTCGTTTAATTTTCAAACGTTTTAAATGCGGACAGGTCTTCAGTAACTTCTGTACAGTTCTTACCGATGCATTCGTTCCAACGTTATTCGCGATTTGTCTTGCCGTTAATGCCGAATTCGATGCTTCGCGTAATATGGCTCGACGTTCTCTCTTAGTTGTAACGGATGTTGTTCGCCCTTTAAAACGTTTTCCATAATTCTCGGGATCCCTAATAAAATTGTTCACAACCTGGTGTGATCGACTTATTTTCTTTGCAGTAGCCCTTGAGGAATACCCTTCTTGATGGAACGCTTTAATTTTTCCAATTTCTTCCATACTTAAGCACTTCTGTCGTCCCATCGTTGCACAATACCCTTAATTACAGATGTTTGTTTATCCGGATACACGTTGTAACTCGACACTCATTCGGTAGCTTACTATTAAATACTGGTCGTATCCAACCGGCGCGGTGCATTTTATATGTATGTGGTACTTACGTCACCCAATGCATAACGTTAGGCACTATTGCGCAATAATGCGTATTATTTGCCATATCATACCATTACAAACTCGCATTGTATTTTTAGTAAATGAATTGTTTTTCAAACCACCGAAAGCTTGCAACAAGTCGGGTGGTCCTATTCATGTTGCGCGGAGTGTACACTTGATCGTGCTCTTTATTCAGTATATTGTTCGGTGGTTCCCCTATCGCATTTGCAATGCATTCTAACATAAATTGTTTTAGTCGAACGGATAGAGAGCTTTTATTGCAACGTATTGTAGTAGTTTTATTTTAATAGAAATGTACAGCATAGATAGTCAAAATAATAATCGTGATAAAGCTAGAAGCAATTCGACGTTTAGATAATGGTGAGCTTCTTTAAAATACAGCAATGGATATAGGTGTTGGCGTGGGTACTGTTGCAGAATGGAAAGAATGGTGAAAAACTTGAAAAATGGTGTAGTATTTTGTGATCATATGGTGAATAGCAAAAAATTGATGATTCCTCATTTATATGGTTTACATAAAATCGAGAACGTGAAACAACAATTTTAGAGCCAATTTTAATCCTTTTACTGTTACTAAATATTCAATCGGCCCTCTGCAGTTTCCAGACCAGCTAACCAGACCGATAAATCGAGCTCATCCACAGAGAGTTAGAGTTCTTCTGTAAGTGCCTAAATAGATAAAAAAAAAAGAAACGTAGAGTGCGATAATTGTAAGTCTGCGAAGGTAGGTTATCGACCGGGGTATCTGCCGCAAGAAGAATTTGCAAGTTATTTTGAGTAGTTCAGAAAAGAATGCGGTTTAGAGATAGGCCAAATCTACAACTGTAATGTAATAGGTCTGGTCTATAAAATGTTGGTATTGAGTACCTTGGCTTCTAAAAACAGACACAGAGTAAAGTAGCATAGATCAAGGCTTGGGTTGCAGGATGAATATTTTAGCAACGGTTCTTGATAAATACTTGGTATAGAAGTAAGTGATAGGCCAGAGTGTTGTTATGGAAAAACCAAGAACGAAGACGAATATTTGTCAGTGCTTAAACAACTCTGAGCAGGCACCTCTTGGAGTACCACTTAGTGCTGAATGTTTTGTTTCCAGAATCATAAGCTCCATAATTTCTCTCGCGGCAAAACGGCAAGAATATGATCACCGGTTCTTTTGTGAACAAAATGTGTTTACGAACATGGACGTTTCTTCATCATGAAATAACCAGATTTTGTTTTCTACTTCAGTGTATCCATCAAAGTAGTAAAGCTAAGTTTCATCAATTACCAAGATAATATTAGTGTGATATTTTAAACACTGATACCATTAAGATGGCTGCTTAAGTACGATAGGCATTTAAATTACTAACTCACATGCCTATCGAACTTAAACATCTTTGTGAGAGTGTCAATGTTTTGCTCGGTAACGGACGCAATGAGGCGTCCTGACCTCGCACAATGTTCAAAGCCAATTTTGTCTTTGAAAGCCTTTGTACCTACTGAATACGGTCAAACAATGTACGCAATCATCTTCTAGTACAAGAGTCATTTCCTCCAAACACTGATCAATATATTCCATCCACAGGCAAAGTTATAGCATAAAATTGCAGTTCGAGAGCAACTGACGGAGAAAAATTGATTCGACAGATACAGTGTAGGCTTGAGTAGCTCTTAAACGAAATAGTTAATGAATAGAGTAAACTAATCAAGTATACAGGTGAACCTGCTATAATGTGCAATATGGCTCCAAGAAAAAGACGCGTATAGAACTACGCATTATAGCATACATATTTTTAAATTTTTTAAACGATTTTAGTATTAAGTCACTAAACTGAGGGGTATAAAATCAAAATTGACATTCCCTTTTTATCAAAAAATACAGTCCGCAGTGCTACCTTGCTCAGAACTATAAAAACTGCATTAATAAAATCAAATACCCGGTAAGTTTTAAAACTAACATTCTTAATTTGCTGGTTGTGATCACTTAATTGTATTCACTGTTATTGTTAAATGCCTTAAAAGTTTTCCTTTAATTTCTAAAAGTGACTGTTGCAGGAGAATGAGACTTGATCCTACAGCCTTCATTATTACTGCACGATACATCTATAGTAACATGGCAACTAATTTACACCAATCCTAACAGGCACGTATATATGTATGAAACATGGCAACGTGTAACTAAAAATTTATTATCAAAATCTCATACGTGTAACTTTAGATACCACGTTACAGATGAGTGCATTATAACAGGCGCCTTGTATTCTAATATTAATAAGTATATTGTAGTTGCAAACATAAAGTATTGTAAAATTCTTCTTATACAAATACATATTTAATGAAACTTCAAGAAAAACTAAAGTTATTAATTTTAGTCTCATTTTTGATGTTCATTTACAACTACCTGGTATTATTACCCCACATGCAATATTTATAGATTGCAGTTCAATGAATTTCATTCCCGTAGTTTCATCTTTAATTTAATGAATTTTTTTTTAATCACTAAGGTTGATATATAACCCCTTTCCACATTAACTTTCGTAATTCTGTATACGTATTTCGACTAAGTTGTGTAACTAAGTTGTCATCATTATCAGATAATTAAGCAGTGCTGCACCTGGCAGTGTGCGTCTTGGCTTTCAACGGTACGGAACGTGTGCGGAATTAATTGTTTCGTACGGGTATTTATTGCCGTAAGTCTCCAGATGCAACACTGCTTAATTGTCTGCTGATGATGACAACTTAGTTGTCGAAATACGTATACAGAATTACGAAAGTTAATGTGGAAAGGGGTTATATATCAACCTTAGTGATTAAGTTAATCAACCACAGGCTCCATCAAATTCAACTAATGAATTTTTTATTAAAATAGGCTAAATATGCATTTGACATTCAGCATCTACAGCTCCTGGCTAAAATATTAGAACCCCTGCAGATATAATGTTTTTCGTTGTATAGCAAAACAAATTAGAGAGTGTAACGAAAATTATTTATTGTAATACGAAAGTAATACTTATATTTCGCAATTATACCTTTTGCTCTTATCACTGCTAGTCATAC
This sequence comes from Dermolepida albohirtum, assembly GCA_031893035.1. Lineage (NCBI taxonomy): Eukaryota > Metazoa > Arthropoda > Insecta > Coleoptera > Scarabaeidae > Dermolepida > Dermolepida albohirtum. The sequence continues at coordinate 5,063 of JAVIWB010000674.1, forward strand.
TTTCCATGCAAGATTTTAGTAGCTCCTTAATGTGCCACACATCTTGGACCTTCAATTATTGATGGTGATAGTATTTTGTCTTGAATAGACTACTGATTTCAATACATTCCACACATTCTCAATTGAGTTTAGGTCGTATAAGTTCTCGGCCATGGAAGCACTAGTAAATTCACTGACTCCAACAAATTTATCACATATTTTGTTTTATGACAAGGGGCACTATCATGTAGAAGATACAAGTAATACAATGTCCCGGGATCTTCCGATGTTATGTAGAACCAAATCATGACGGATGGGTGGGTGCTTTACAGTTTTCACCACGCAAACTACAATATTAAGAACTTCATTGTGTCACAAACTGAGCCCTTTCTGCTACCGCTTCTATTTTTGATTCGTCACTGAACATAATGTAGTTAAAAACTAACACTAAATTATTAACTAGAATTTTTTTTACTAATTAATAAATAAATGTATATGTCATTTTACCTTGCCTTTCTCTAATATCCATTGTGTAGTTTTCGTGAAGTTTTACCTATCGAAAACGAGCTTTCCTCATTGCAGTCATTAGCCTTGTTTTTTTTTAACTGGACGTCTACATTTTTAGGTAAATTTCGTACAAGCATCTATGAATTGTTCGCGTCGATAATTCGTGTACGTCTTCAGAGAAAATTTTTTGATTGGCTAGAGTTTTCTTCAGCTAATTTTACGATATATCGATCAAGCTGAGTCGTTGTTATTCTTTTTCTGTCACAAAACGAGCGTCCTGTACTTGTGTTAGGAATATTTTATTTGATTAAAGCACCAATGCACTGAAATTTAGGTCGAAAAACTTCTATTTGTTTTGGCACTTTTCTGTACGTAACAAATCAGAACAATTAATTTGTTTTTATGGGATATGTATTTTGCTCGACTCATATCGTCTAATCATAAGTAAACTTATTAATTCAAAGTAAACAAAATCTACACAGTGTCATACAGGAACATAAACTGAAATACTATCTAGTGTTAGATACTGAATTATTACAATTACCATTTACAGTGCCCTTAAAACAATCCCCTTCATCACAGTAGATAAGAGGATTAGTAAAAGGATCGGTGGCAGGTACAAATGCCCTACAGGAAACTCCAATTTTTTCTGAGAAATAATTATCCATTGAATATACTAAATAAACATTAGATAATCATATTTTTGGGTTTATTCGCTTGTTTTTGAATTACGTTTTTTTAAGTAAAGAGAATTTAAAAATTATTAAAGTGGTACTAATACTTTGGAGAGAAACTGTACATTATTTCAAATTATCTCTTAAATGTGAGGCAAAATTTTATGAATGTAACCTATAATTTACCCGAAATATACAATATCGGATATATATATATATATATATATATATATATATATATACACATATTGTATCCTACATCCTGTATTTATGTTATATACTTATTAATTTTGTTTGCTTATCATGTTAGCCAATCAATGTTAAGATTTATACAATTTTTTTAGAGTTGTCTTATTTAAAACAGTACTTTCAAGTTTGTGATAAAATACTAACGCGCATTAAACATTATATACATTGAATTTGGTTAAGTAATAAATCAATGAGTACTAAGCTTTAAACATACTTAGAAAAGATAATAAAAGAATGCTTTTGTATTTAACTATGTTGAGGTATGCTTTAGTACCACTGTTTTCTGTTGGGTTGAAGGGGCAACGCACCAACTGACCGGGCACACTGTTGCATGGGCATCAAAGAGGGACACCGCCATCTCTGAACGCCTGTACCTCCTTTCGGTCATGTTAAATGGCCTGGTCGGTCGGTTGTGGATCCAAGTTCCGACACACAAAGACATACAAACATGCGGAGAGAACTAAATGTTGGAAAAATGCCGCTCTCCATTTTATCATAAATTTTTACAATCTTCGACATAATACGGTGTAGAGTACTTGCATTTGTATAAGGCTGTTTTATATAAAAAATATTAAAATTGAAATGTAATAACTATATTTGTTACAGAATAAAAGAAATAATGAAATTTTAAAAAAAACAATATACAAATATAGGTGTTAAAAAGGAAAATATTATAAATTATACCGCAATATAATATACAGTTTAATATGCTATATATACGCTTAGATAATAATTATCGTTTTAAGTATAATTAAACACAGATAACTTGCTACTGCTTTCCTAAGTTTAAAATATACCACGATTTAGCCATATTCTAAATAAGAATTATAAATAAAAACCTGCATTCTTTTGAAATGTTACTAAAGATGATGTCGACATATCTATTGATGACATTAAACCCCAATGAGGCAAATAATATTAATATTTTACATATCTTAACTACAATATTCTGCTTAATCTTATTTAAAAGTATTTTTTTATTGTAATACACAGTTTGACGCGGAGAAAACGGAACTTTTTAAAAATAAAAACAAAAGCTTACATTTTTGGTAAAATACATTTATTTCGTTTTGCACGGTCAATTTACATATCCAATGGATTCTTAAGACTTCGACGCCGGCATAACGCTGTCCTTTCATCGGCGAATGTAGTTTGAAGAATAGATAGAAATTACAAAGGGCCAAATCCAGTAAGTACGAAGAATGGTTGATGGTTAAAATGCCATTTCTAGTTAGAAAATCAGTGTTAAGCGTCGAGTGCTGAGATAATGCATTATCATGTAACAAACGCCACTACCATTTTCATGATATTGAGGGCGCAAACGACAAATAAGCGCCAAAAGACGCTTCGTAACACCAAGATAATATACAGCATTGACTGTTTGACCAGTTGATACAAACTCTTTGAGCACTATGCCTTTCGAATCATAAAAACAAATCAACATTCTCTTCACTTTCGACTTCTTCAAACGACTTTTTTTCGGTCTTCTTCGCTTGGATGCTTCCACTCAGAGCTTTGACGCTTGGTCTCTGGATCACATTGGAAACACCACGTCTCATCGCCAGTTTCAATAGAATACCTGAAGTTTTTGTCCTTTTTTGAGTCTTTAATCAAATCTGTGCAATGTTGAATTCAGTTATCTTGTGTGGTACAAACCTTGCACAAATCTTTCTCAGTCTCAAATGTGTCAAAATGCGATGAATTGAATCTTTGGAAATATTTAATTCCATTCCCATGTATTGCAATGACGATTTCGGCTCGTTTCTGATAAATTCACGCTCAAGTTCGATGTTACTTTCCGTAACCATAAATTTTTTTGCACCAGGATGTTCATCGTCATTTATGTCTATACGATCGTCTTTAAATCGTTTATACCACTCACACACTCGTAGGTAATAAACACACAACACCATACACTTGTTTTATCAAATTAAACGTTTCAGTAAACGATTTACCGAGTTTAAAACAGAACTTGATATTTGCTCTTTGTTCGAATTTAATTTTTCGACCAATGCCAAATACTTTACTTTATGCGCAATTTCTCTGCTTCTAATGATGCAAATGTTATGATATTTTGACATTACATTGGTGAAGGATCTACCTTACGGGCGCATATTTTTTTATAGATGGCGCTTCTAAAAATTACTATTTAAAAAAATTCGGTTTTTTCTGAGATAGCCTGTGTATATGAAATTGTCTAGACCAACCGAGAGACAGTTGGTTAACTACTTAAAAACAAATTGTTTTTTGTGTAACATTAATTCTGAGGTAGTAATTTACACTTTGTCTAATTTGATATTTACGACTTTTTATTTTCATGTACTTTTGAACCATTTTATAAGGCTTTAAAATGATTTTTAGACTTGTGCAATTGATACAAGCTTTTAATAGATAGTTTCACGAGAACAGGTTAATAATTAGTGTGTCTAGACCAGAAAAAGTAAACTTTTTGCAAATGAAATGATTTCATTTTTCAATGTATTCTCCCTATAATTCATTACATTTAGTCCAGTAATATTTAAGTCTTCATTTCTTCAGAAAAAAAAAAGATTACCTCCACATTCAACGCAAGTCTTTTGTCGCGTTAGGTATTTAGGTTGCAAAAAAGGAAAAAGTTTGAGGAGCCTGGCGAATAAGTTAGATATGGTGACAGTTCTAAAAGGTTTCATAGTTTTATAGTTTTGAAATAAGAATCTCACTGCAGTCCCAAAAGATAACAGCAACAGCTATAACCTTTCCGGCCTAGTGTACGATTATTACCTTCTTCGCAACACTTGTACCAGTCTCGATTGACTGTTTTGATTGTTGCTTCATTTTGAACGTATAATGGTGTATCCAGGATCATGTTTTAACTTCGCTAAATTGAGACAGAAATGCGTTCTCGTTCGCGTTTGTTATCCACAAACAACAAATTCCACACCCATATTGCACATACATTTTTCATACTCAATTCATTATGCAAAATCGGAACTGCTAACTGGTACCAAATCATACACAATATGTACTTTTTCAATAATTCCTAGAGTACACACGTCTTTTAGGCGTCCGTTGCATTGTTCACCAAATATACTGGTCCGGACACTCCATTATATCATGATCATGGAGATTGGACTCCGTAAACAGATTCCACCTCAGTTTTAATTTCATCGTTTGCTTTGTTCTTTAAAAATAATTCCATTTAAAAAAAAATTTAAAAACAGTTATCTTGCTGTTCAAATAATAGTCCTTACTTTAGAATAAACGCGAATTTTGAGTTACATTTTAAAGGATTGTCAAATTGAAAAACAAGCAAGATTCTTGTGCCATTTTTCGTCAAGTCCACTAATTGCTAATGAGTCCTCTTATTACATAAAGATTTGTCTAAAATATAGAAATATATTTATATGTAACCAACATTTTGAATATATTTCTAAATAATTTAGAAAACAGATTACAACTTAATACAATTCCTGCAATATTTCCAAAGTAATTTTCAAAAAAGCAGATAGGTCGCAAACTCTAATTAGTACTACAATATATTGATATTCATTCTTTTAGAAAAAATTGAAAAAGAGGTGTTTAATAAAGGCGCAAAACTAAAAAAAACGATTTTCTCAAAAACACTCTAAGGATTTTGTTTAATAATAATTTTGTTATGATAGTCTGTTATTCGTTCTTGCGAGCAAAATGTAAAAAACTTAATTTACTGGTGGGGTAAAAATTGAAAAATATAATTTTCTCAAAAATGTCTGGAATGATTTTCTTTAACTTTCATAAATGGATAAACCGTAAATAATAACACAATGTTACTATTTGTTTTTCTGGTAAAAATCGAGTAAGTGTAGTTTACAGGTAGTGTAGAACTACAACGTTTTTTCAAAAACGATATCATTTGTTTAAATTTTATAAATAAATAAAGCATAATAATGCTACGATATGGTTTTTATTAAAAAAAATCGAAGAAGGATAGTTTATTTTTAAAACGAAATTAAAAAAGGTCATTTTCCTCAAAATAAATGATTTTTACTTAGATTTTATAAAATATATCCTCCAATAAATGATGGATAAGAGAATAATTTAATGAATTTGGAAAAATAGTAATATAAAAGCATTTAATACTTGAACCGTTTGATGTTTTAAAATTTTGAAGGTAATTTTGATGGACCCTGTGGTTGATTCACTTAATCACTGAAGGTTGATATATAACCCCTTGCCACATTAATTTTCGATATCTGTATACGTATTTCGACAACTAAGTTGTCATCATCAGCAGATAATTAAAAAGTGTCGCACCTGGTAAACTACGGCGAAAAATACCCGTACGAAAACAAACTCCAGAACCAAAATGTACACTGTGTACATTTTGGTTCTCAACGATACGGATCGCCTACGGAGTTTGTTTTCGTACGGGTATTTTTCGCCGTAGTTTACCAGGTGCGGCACTTTTTAATTATCTGCTGATGATGACAATTTAGTTGTCGAAATACGTATACAGAATTCGAAAATTAATGTGGCAAGGGGTTATATAATAACCTTCAGTGATTAAATATTATAATTTTGTTATTTGCCTTTCTACATATATGTATATTGTTTAATATAAACTTAATCAGACAAACCTTCTATGAAACAACATATTATTTTTCAACTTTATGTAAAACTGTTACGAAATTCGATCGGATAAGTGTTTGGAAAAGAATAAATTAATCCAAACTTTGAATATAAATGTAGATGTATTTACCTGGTTATCTTAAGGAATAACTAACTATCTTTGTTCTAAGCTAAAATTATTTTATAGTATTACTCAATAAGAATTATATTTGTATTTATGAAAAGCTAAAACTTTACCTGCTATACCTATATACACTACCGTTCATAAGTATTTGAGCACCCATAAATTTAGAAGAAATGATTAAAAGCACTAGTGAAAAAATGAAAATATATTTATTACATGTACATACATAACTAATTACAGTATCTGGCAGTAGAATTACATATTATATTTAAATTTTCGATTCATCTATGTGACCTCCTTTGTTTTTTTATAATGGCAGCACATAATCGCGGCATTCTTGCAATTAGTTTTGCTAATGTATCCGGTGTTATGCGGACCCAAGCTTCCTGCAGTTTCCTCCACAAATCAGCCTCCGATGTTGGTACTGCTTTCCGGACCTCCCGATCAAGTTCCTCCCACAATAACTCTATTGGATTTAGATCGGGGCTTTGGGGAGGCCATTTCATAACTTCGATGGATCCTTCCGCTTCCAAGAGTTGCAAATAGTCTTTGCATATTTTGGATGTGTGCTTTGGGTCATTATCCTGCTGGAATACAAAATTCCTACCCAAAAGTCTTAATCCTGAAGCAATAGCGTTGGTCTCCAAAATGTTTCGATACTGCTCTTTCCTCAGTATTCCCTCAATTTTCACAATATCACCCACGACCGTACCACCAAAACAACCCCAGATCATCACGGAACCACCGCCATGTTTAACCGTAGGCACAATACATTGCTCTGCCGCACGCTCACCTGTAGATCTCCGAACGAAAACACGTCTTCTGGACCCGAAAATTTCGAACTTTGACTCATCGGTCCACAAGACTTTACTCCACTGTTCAACTGTCCAATGTTGGTTTTCACGAGCCCAGTTTAAGCGTTTCCGCTTATTCTGTTTGCGCAATAACGGTTTTTTCATTGCAATTCGTCCGTACAAACCTGCTTTGTACAAGCGACGTTTGACCGTTGTTACGCTTATTGACTTTGGATGGTCTGCATTGATTTCTGCAGCGATTTCTGGGGCTGTTTTCCGTCGATTTCTTTTGCTTGTGATCACTATTGCACGATCCTCAGCAGAAGTTATCGCTCTGGGTCTCCCACTCCGTGATTTATTGAGAACACTGCCACTTTCTCGGTATTTTTTGACGACATAGTCTACGGAAGTATTATTTAATTTTAATTGTTTCGCAATTTGCCGGTTGCTTTTGCCATCTTGATGGTGCGCAATTATAAGAGAACGCGTTTCAATGTCCATCTCTTTTCTTTTTGGCATATTTAACGATCTTAACAACACTACTAGCACAGGAATATCCCACAACGAATACAGAAACGTAACTGAGGGCAATTTCAAAAATATAACATGAAACTCGCCCGAGGTCATTAAAACATCATTACTAAACTTATCCTTCAGTATCCTTCACAGAAAGACAATTACAAGAACTTGGAGAAACTTTTATTGCGCTAATCCCCAGGTAGTCCCAATAACAAATTTTGGTTTATTGCAGGCAATAAAGTAATACATAATGTTACTTATGCAGCGTTTCTGTAAGTTTAATACTTTCCTTATACCTCTCCAATATTACAAGAATGAATTTCCTAGAAGCTATGCTGTTCAAATAATTTTATAAAATATGGGTGCCCAAATACTTATGAACGGTAGTGTACATCGTTTTAGATTACTCTGAAATTGCTATAACGAGACGAGAATTTTTCAACGATCTACGGAAAAAGATGTTCTTGTAAATATAGTAAATTTTTAGAAATTTTTTTACAAATTATTGATATTAATACATTTATTTCTGCAAATTAAGTCCATCTTTACACTACACCACATAAAATTTAAATTAAAGAAAGTTATGATGTTCTTGTTAGTGACACAAATCTTAGAAAATAAATGATCATACAGTCATTTTTAACAACACCTTACATTCCATAGATATAAGCACTCAATTTTAAATCAACCCCTTAAATTCTTAAAATTTCTTACCTGCTTTAACATATTTTTGAAATGACGGTTTGAAATACAATAGGCTTAAGGTCACCAAAAACTAATACTAAACCTTCAAAAGGTACCGTCGGTTTTGTCACTTCTGTTTATTCTGTACCTAAACCATTTTTATATTAGTACTTGTTAACACGCATATTTCATTGAATATTATAATATTTACCCAACAGAACATAGAATATTCCATTAACAGAACAAAGAAATAGAAATAAAACAATATAATATATGAGTCGTACAATAATATACAGTATTGTGCAAATTGATGGAATCAAACACAATATAACTAAGAAAACTGTTTATTTGTCATATAATCACGATGAGATAGTATAAAATTATAAATTGCTAGTAATTTAATAAGAGATATGCCCTCCTTTTGCTGCGATGACAGCCTGAACTCTTAATTTTTCACAGTTTTCCTTTATTTTCTCGTCCCGAAACCACACCTGAATTACTGCTTCTATCAATTTTGTCTTCGTTGTACAGTCCATTTTATGTAACCTAGCCTTACAAATGGCCCACAGATTTTCAATTGGATTTAAGTCTGGAGAATTGCCAGGCCAGTCGAGGAGAGTTATTCCTTTTTCTTTGAAATATTTGACCATAACCTTCGATTTGTGGCATGGAGCTGAATCCTGTTGGAAAATTGCACCTCCGTTTGGCTCACATTTCTTTAGATCTTTTCCCAAATACTTATCCAGTAGCTCTTTATATTTCTGGCTGTTCATCATGCCTTCTATAGGCACCAGCGATCCAGTCCCCATGTACGAAAAACATCCCCAAAACACCTTGTTTACAGGATGTTTGATAGTCTGGTCGATATGAGCTGCAGTGAGTTTTTCATCTCCACTTTTTCTCACGAATTTTGATCGCTGCCCCTGCACGAAAAAAATGGGACTCGTCTGAGAACAACACCTTTCTCCAGTCTTCCTCATTCCATCCGGCATATTTCTTGGCCCAAATAAGCTTCTGCTTCATCATTCGTTGAGTGGGGACTTGCTTCTTCTGTGGTCGAATGGCTTTTCTTCCAGACTCTAAAAGTTTCCTACGAACTGTCGAGTCATGCACTTTCACTCCAGCGTCGGCTAAGTCTTTTTGTAGTTCAAAACTAGTTTTTCTTGGATTCAGCTTGCTATTTCTGACCAAAAAAGTGACATTCCGGGGTGTCATCTTCCTCTTTCTCCCACATTCTCCCGCTCGTTTCACTTCAACTATACCGGTATTCTTTTTTTGCTTTAGGATCTTGCCTACTGCTCCTTGACTAGCACCACATTCCTGAGCAATATCTGTCTGTGTTATTGAAGTGTGCTCACTTAATGTCACAATCTTCTCATGTTTTCTTTTCGAACAGCCGGTAAAAGCACAATATAAATCAAATTTTGAACTTTGGAAGAGTATATGTGAACAAACTCTCTAAAACGCACTGAATAACTGTGTAATGTGTTCCCATTGATATAGGTTATGTTTTTTGACATAAAACTACTGTCAGAACTGACCTAACAATGTTGCCACATACAAAAAACTAAAAAAATTGTCATGATTCCATTAATTTGCACAATACTGTATATATATCGAAATAACAATCTAAATAATAAGCGTCTTGTAGTTGAATTTGATGGAGCCTGTGGTTGATTGACTTGATCAATAAGGTTGATATATAACCCCTTTCCACATTAACTTTTGTAAATTCTGTATACGCATTTCGACAACCAAGTTGTCATCATCAGCAGATAATTTCAAAGTGTCGCACCTGGTAAAACACGGCGAAAAACAACTGTACGAAAATCAAACTCCGTACGCGATCCGATGGGATCGCGTATTAAATAATAAGCATTAAAGCAAAACAAGTTGTTTAATTAATACAGTCGATACGAAAAGAAGAAAGAAATAAAGTTATAATAACTATAAACTAAAATAAAAGAAAAGAAAAATATGACAAAGTATTCTAAAATAAAGACACATTTTATACAATAGAAAATTACATTATAAAGCGAGCAAAATAATCACCAATGGCCCTCTTGAAGGAATTAAAACTCAAAAAGGTAACATCAGTAGTTCGAGACATTACATTGCACATTATATATGTATAATGGTGATTTAACAAATATGTTTGTTCGTGGAAATAAAAGGTAGAATGTGACAAAAGGACGAGATAGAAATTGCGGTTCAGAAAAGGTTAATAAGCCCAAAATAGGAGACGAATCAATATTATTGTGAGGAAGGTTTTCAATTATCTAAAGATGAAACAAAAGTAAAGCAATTTATTTGATAAACCCGTTTCGTTTAGTTTATTATTATTATTATTATTTCTTAAAATGATCTTACCCTCTACCAAAAAATAAAATGTTCTCAATAGATATTACAAGATTTCACATATTTTCTTTACAAAACCATTAGTTTTAACACAAATTGTTTACACATATCGCAAATAATAATTTTGTTTATCAATATGGAACAATAACAAATTAAAACACACGTTTATTAATTGCGTAACTGTAGAACAGCACGTTTGTAAAATCTATTAATAAAATAATAAAGTCGCATAATAATAATTCACGTAGTTTCGTTGATTATGTACTTCATACTCGCTTTCAGATTTCTTCGGATATTGCTCTTTTTTGAAATATTCTGTTACAAAATATTTGCGAACACAATAGCACTAAGATAAGATTAGTGCAGTTTATGTGAAGTCTACGCCTATATATAAATATGTTATAAGAAATCTTTTATTAAATTGAAGTTCGATGTAAGAACAAAAAGAACAAATTTTATATCGTTCCATGGTAAGTACTACTTTAATACATAATTAAAACTTCTGTTCCTTGCTTTTTACTTTTAACTGTTTTACCAACCAATCATCACATTTTAACTGACACAAAAAATCTTACTTTGAATAGTGGTTGTAGAGAAGTGTACATATCTATATATTATGCTTAAAACGATTAGTCATAGAAAAAATAGAAGGTGCAATAGTTGGGCAAAGCACTTTTCCAACTTGTTTGATTTGCGGCATATGCTTAACGGCTCGTATCACAAACTCTGCACTAGTGGAAAAAGTACTGCTTTGCGAACTTATAGCACAAACTTCTATGACATACATCATAATTGAGCATTAGACTTTGAACATTGTATTAATGTAACCTTTCTGTTTCTGAATCACATTTATTCATATGAGACAAGGATTGAGAGTATTATATAGTGTGCTAAAAAAAATAAAATTGTAATATAGTCAGTCACGAAAATATTCGTACATCCCATGAATATTAAAAATATATAAGTATGGACCTCCAATTATGATAGAATATTGAAATAAAATATACACCTTGCTTTCCCGCAAACTAAATTTTTTATTTAAAAATTGAATGTACATTTTATGTGCTGCACACATTGTAATTAGCAACTAGTCTAGCCTTCTTACTTACGGGTTTATATAAATATTGTATAAATTCGAATGGCATAAAAAAGATTGAAGTGAAATCCTATGTTAAAGTTTACATCATTAGAAAAGGCACTATAAAATGGAGCAATACTATAGGACGGCATGAGAGAACGAATTTTAAAATTAAAAAAAAAGAAAACTTATTTCGTATACCTTTCATGCCGCTCTATCATTGTTCCCTTTTATATTGCCTTTCCTAATGATGTAAACTTTAACATAGAAATTCACTTTTACCTTTTTATGGTATTCAAATTTATACATTAATTATACAGCAAGAAGTCTAGGCTAATTACTACTAAGGGTGTGTGCAGTGCAC
>JAVIWB010000675.1:0-16832 GCA_031893035.1 Dermolepida albohirtum
TAAAAAACGCCCATTACAAATGAATCGAATAATGGTAGAGAACTAAAACAGTTCTCATCTATACAGGGTATTGATAAAAAAAATACAGTGATTGATATTTTGAGGGATGCCTTCCAAAATGACAGAAATTAGCTGGTTAAATTAATTAAAGAAATAACCCCCCAATCATATCACAAGAACTTTATATGGATCATGTCGTTTTGAGAAATTCAATCAATTATACATTAAGTTTATTATTTAGATTATTTTTGCATGGATCCAGTCATTAGAATATAACCCAGAATTCATATTGCTTGGCTGAAAGAAGGAAGTCTAATAGGTAATTAGACTTTCTCCTTTCAGCCGCGGTGGTCCTAGGGATATAATGCTGCCCATATTCGTTTGAGTAACGGTTATGGTAACGTTTCCATTATAATTAAAAAAGAAATGAACTTTGCTCCATGTACCCCTCACTCGAACATTCCTGAAAGGCATTAATCAACAGTTAAACCATTTTTTTATATTGTTAGTTGGTTAATTTTAGCTCTAAAACTGATGCAAAGATAAGAATTCTATATGACCTTGCGGAACCTTATGTGTATAAATGACGAACGGTCGATTGTTATCTAAGAATGTTTAGGAAGTAATCACTTTCACATTCCCTTGATGCAGTCTTAGTGATTAAAAGATGTGTTGCCTTATCAAAGAAAATTGAAATGCCAAGCCGATTTTCAAACTTTTATGAGGACTGACCAAAAAGAGATGGCGATCTGAGAAAATTTATTCAAAAGCAGTTTTCTTCTGTGCCCAAATTTGCTATACACGAAAATGTACTTTTTAAGGAGCAATTCTTACACTCCTTATTTCCAGACTATGTTGCTTCAGAGCAGATGATAGTGAACGAGCCCTATTGTACGTTCAATAACAATACAGGAATGGATCTAGCTACTTTGAAAAGAAATGACACAACAGCTGGAATGCACCTCATCTCAAACAATACGATAGTTAATTTCCCAATTGTAGTTTAGTTAGAATTTTTAGTTGATCTTTTTAATATAATTTTAGGACAATGCATTCCAGATAGTTGGAACTATGTATATCAATGACTGTCCTATTCTCAAGCCTGGTGAAGATTCACTACTTTCTGTAAATTACCGACCTATTGCCCTACTCTCTTAAATCAGGAAAATGCAAAATGAAGCTTAAAATACTTTGTACATGTATCACCAAACTATTTTAAACAATTTTACATAAATCACAAATGATTTACTTTAAACTGTATACCTTTTTTTAGAAAAAAAAAATAGTTCACAATTCATATCGCTGTGATAACATCCAGTTGTTAACTTAGATGGAAATATGAGACTAGCATCGCTCTTCACTGTATAACATGTAATATAATAAACCTCTTTCCAAGCATTGTCCTCTAGTTTCCGAACATTTTTTTCCGGACTATCTTGCCATGACTTTATTTTAGTCCCCTTGGGAAATATCCATGTTTCGTCTAAAAAGATAACTTGGTGCAAATCAGAATTAAAGTTTTCAATGTATTTTCTTTAGAGTACACTTCTCATTGCAGTAACATCGAGTATTTCTCGTTTATATTTAAAATCTGATATCTGGTAAAAAAAAAATAAAGAGAAATGTTGTTTCCATTTGCACCAATTGTTTAATTTTAAACTCATTCTACAATGTTCTCCTTCCTGCTTTTCCTATACAATAGCTATACAAGACTATCTAAGACATCGATAAGATTATTATTTGAGAGAACCGTTGCTTTGAAAATATATTTGTTTATTAAATATGTAAATCTTAAAATGAGAGATGGCTCGAACGTCTCCAGTTGCAATGCATTAGTTGACGGGAAATTCGTAGCTCCTATGAATCTGAGGTAAATAAATTTGATTCTATCCGGACACAGCTGATCAGTGTTGGAACATGAAGCATACAAATAACAACTACATTGAAGTTTAGATCTAATAATAAATTTATATAAAGTTAGTAGTTTTTGGTTGGAATCCCCATTTTTACCACAGAGATATTTAGCAAATTAGCAGACTTATTAGTTGTTTAACTAAATTGGAAATATGGGTCTTACATTTAAGTTTACTATCAAGCCATAAGCCTAATACACTGAGTTCTGGAAAGTATCGACTAGATTCGTCCTACTGACAATTAATGATGATACAGCAAAGAAAAAATTTATGTATGTGTTATATTGTCATATAATAGGAAAGTTTCCGCAGACTGCATTAAATGATAACCTATCTAGTCAGCGGAGACAACCCTTGTTAAATATGAATAAGATAGGAAATTTCAATAATTGATATTGGTAGAATGCCAATATCTCTCTTAGACACTGTTTATGAAGATATATTTTGTATATGTTATACTATCATTTTTATATAATGTTACTATTGTCAATTTTTTGTATATATTATTTTACCCGTTTTGGAGTTGTCTCTGTTGGGTATTTAATAAATATTATTACTATTATCTCGTTCAAACAACATTCAAATACAACAAGTTTACCATTAAAATGTAATAGTAAACAAATCATCTTATGGAACTGACCACGTCATTATCTCAAATGATAACGGCGAGCATAAAGCATTGTTAAATGAAAAATTATTATTACTATTGTAGTAGCACTGTTACTGCGCAGCACACTATCCGACTTCCACTATAAATAAAGATATTAAGAAACATCAAACTCTGCTATCTGCTCTGGAGTTCCGGGCTGGAACCGCGTCACTTGTATATCTGCCGACGTTAGCCCAGAAGCAGATAGCATGGACCACGACCGCGGAAGTTTACGTACCAGATCAAACTCTGCTTCATTTTTAAATTTTTATTTTTACAGTGCCAGTGATTCCAATTCCTTTGTCTCGTCGTCAAAAGAAAAACGTTAAGGCACTTGGCTGCGATAAACCTTATGTATGTGTATGTGTGTGTGTGTGTGTTTATATATATATATATATATATGTGTATATATATATATATATATACATATGTGTATATATATATATATATATACATATATATATATATATATATATATATACATATATATATATATATATATATATATATATATATATATATACATACATATATACACACTACCGTCCATAAGTTTAATCGCACTACAAATAATTTTAATTGCAGAAGGAAATAAAATATTTAAGTTAATATATTGAAATTTTATCCAAACTAGAATCATTTTACATATTTGCACGTTATTGAACCGAATGAACGCCTTATTTGCTATTTCAAGAAATAATATTCGGGTAAGAAATATAAAGAGGGTGTCATGGAGATTATCCCTTACTCGGAATTGTTTATTGCATGGTTTATTACGTGGACTTAATACATGATATTTGTGCGCTTGTAAGGGTATATTTTATGTCTATTACACAGTGAATATTCAGTATTCACGTTGTTTGGTTTGATTGATTGATTAATTTATTTAGCATTTCTTGTTGCTATTTAATATAATACATAGGTATACAATTTCAAATCAAATATTAAAATTTTTCACAAAAACATATAATACATTAAATTAAAAGTATACATCTAGATTAAAAAATTATTGGTACTTAACATTGTTTAAAAATTTCTCTTGACATAATCAATAATCCCACGTTAAAATACATAATTTATTTCATTTGTTATTTCTGGAGGCATTTCATTGGAAACTTTCAGACCTTTATAAAATATAACATTTTGACAAAAACTTGTTGCCAAAGGTAATCTATAATCGTTGGCGTTCCGCAAATTGTAAGGTTGGACTTCAGCGACATTGACCAGATATCGCTGCATATAGTTTGGCATATTTCCTGTCTTAATTTTAAATATAAATAATAGAGTGTTCATAACGAGTCGTTGATTGATGGAGAGCCATTGTAGCTTATTCAACATATCACTTATATGTGTCATTCTGTTGCATCTCGGAATACAGCGCATGCCTTTATTTTGTAATTTCTGTAGTCTTTCTTTCATTTGCTGATTACCTAAGAATATCGTGGAGCAGTACTTAAAATGCGGTTTTATAATTGTGTTGTAGATAATAGTTGCAGTGACAGTTGAAACCCTATAGCGGATTCTTCTCAAAAATGCAATTTTTTTCGATATCTTTTTGCAAACATATTCAAAATGCGGTATGAAACTCAAATCATCGTCCATTATTAATCCAAATATTTTATTTCTTTTACTTTTTCAATATCTTCATTTTCAATACAGATGTATAATTTGAATTTCCATTGATCAACATTGCTTTTGTTTTATTCGTGTTTAACTTTATTTTATTCTTCATTTATGTTATTTACACATTCATCTGGATTTACACCACACGTATAGATGAGTGTATCATCATATATATCTGCCACACTTTGTTCTTTGAGTTCTATTACTCAAATAGGTTCTAAACTATGACAGTTCTGTACCTTCAACTCCATATTTTTCCAATTTCTGTAGTAGGATTTCTCTATTGACAATTTCAAATGCTTTTTTTAAGTCTAAAAATACTGCCGCAACGCACCTTATACCCCCACTCCAATCTTCCATTCAGATACGAGATTCAGTAGTGATTCACAGTTATGTCCTTTTCTAAATCCGGATTGGACTTCATTTAACGGATTATGTTTTTCTAAGTATTTACTTAATTGATTATACGCCATCTTTTCTAATATTTTACTTATTGTTGGCAACATATTGACTGGCCTAATTTCATTGGGGTTTAATGTATTTTGAACTTTCTTAATTAGAATGATTGTTGCTTCTTTGAGGTTATCGGGAAAAATGCCATTCTTGAGGGATTCAATTACTAAGTGATGTAAATGTACAGCAATTATATCAAAGTTTCTTAACAGAATTTCAATAGAAGATTTTGATCTTTTTTTTGTTGTTCATTGTTTTCATTATTGCCTTAAGTTGTGATATGCTGATATTTTCAAATTGGAAGCGTTCATGCAGGTTCAAATTAATATTAGATTCTCATTTTGTGTATGGTATACTTTCTGCTATTTCATTAACATTATTTATAAAAAATAGATTAAGTTCTTCAGCAATTTGTCCTTCATGCTTGAGGAGCTTGCTATTTATTTCAATTTCATTGATTTGCGAATTGTCGTGCTTTAACACCAATTTTTTTATACTTCTCCACATATCTTTTTGGTTAGTACATTCATTGATTTTGTTTGTTACATATCTTGCTTCTCATTTTTTTTTAAGTCTAATCGGCAATTATTTCTTATTAGTCTGTAATTCCTTCAATAGTGTTCATTATTGTGCCATACTGCTAATCTATGGGATTGTATTTTGTTGTGTTTCATAGATCTTAGATTGCTATTAAACCAAAATTTCGTATCACATGTATTTCTCATCCTCTTTTCAATTACCATCGACTTTATTGAGTTGTTTATTTCGGACGTTAATATTTTTGCAAATTCGTTAACTGACGAGTTAAACTGCATTCTACTAACGTTGCTACGTTTCCATAATTTGCCATGAAAAGAAACAGTCTCTTTAATATCATTGCACAATTAAAATTATTTGTAGTGCGATTAAACTTATGAACGGTATTGTATATATCGTATGAGTAATATTTGATTCTCGGGCTCTTCGCGATGTTGGACAGAAGTTCTCAAAAGAATCGACGCCTAGACGTTTCAATGACATCTCAATCATCTTCTTCAGAAGTTGTTTCGTGATGAAGCGTCAATCTGAAACTGACGAGTTTCAGGTTGACTCCTGAAGAAGATAATTGAGATAACAGCGAAACGTCGAGACGCCGATTCCTTCGAGAACTTCTGCCCAACATCGCGGAGAGCTCAAGATTCTAATATTACTCATACAACCGCGAGAACCTTCGTTCGAACATATATATATATATATATATATATATATATATATATACACCTAGTCCTGCCATAAGTATTGATACAAGTGTAAACGCACCTTTTTGCAGATGATAACTTGAAAGCACAAAAATTTTATGTTGGCAGTTCGGACATTTGATATATGCTTTACAAAAGTGCCGAACAATTTCACTATAGCGTGAGTCGTCATTATGGAATGGTCGGATAAAGAGAGCCGTATTGCGGTTATTGCACTTCATCAGTGTGGAATAGAAAGAGCCCGTATTTTTTATTTATTGAAACCGTTAAATATTACGCGTGTGTTTGTGTATCGTACTGTTAAGTTATTCATTGATACTGGAAATGTAATCGACCGTAAAAGATCTGGCAGGCCTCGCATAGTTCGTACACCACAGGCCATCAGTGCTGTGAGGTCCCGCATCAATCGACATCCTGTCCGCAAACAGAAAATCATGGCTCGTGAAATGGGTATTGCTCCGAGAACGAGCCGTATCATTAAACAAGACCTAGGACTTGGAGCTTTCAAACGACAAACAGGACAGTGCCTTAACGTTGAATTAAAAAAGAATAGGAAGAAAAAAATGCAGACACCTGATATCGTTGTACGGCAAAGAGCGTTACAAAAAATTCTGTTTTCTGATGAAAAAAATTTTACCGTGGAAGAAACTTTTAACAAGCAGAATGATAGGGTGTATGCACGGTCCTCCAAGGAAGCCAGTGAAGTGGTGCCAAGGATTCAGTCATTTTCCTGCTTCAGTGATGGTTTGGTGGGGAGTATCCTATGACGGTGTCACTTCCTTGCATTTTTGTGAAAAAGGTGTTAAAACAGTGGCCAAAAACTATCAACGAGACATTTTAAGCAATGTAGTGGAGCCCCTGAACTACACCATGTTCCAAAACCAACCATGGATATTCCAACAAGACTCTGCGCCCGCTCACAAGGCCAAAACAACTCAGCAATGGCTTGAAAATCATGTACCTGAGTTTATTAGTATTGACTATTGGCCGTCAGCAAGCCCAGACCTAAATCTGCTCGACTACAAACTGTGGTCAATATTAGAGGGCATGGTCTGTAGAAGACCCCATCGCAACCTGGAATCATTGAAGCAAGCGTTAACAGAAGCAGTTGACAATTTTCCCATGGATATCGTCCGTACAGCGATTGATGAGTGGCCCTGCAGACTTCGGCGTTGTATTAAGGCAAATGGCAGCCATTTCGAGTAATTTGCATTGTATTTTGTAGCTTACTATTGCCAAAATAAACTATCAAAAAATAATTTAAATCCAATTTGCAGTTTTCTTTTTGTACTTATTTATGGCAGGACTAGGTATATCGATTGTGTATAGAAACATATAGCTTTTTATAATTGTGAAGACCAACATTGCAACATCTTTTCACTAATGTGGCTGAATAGGACGTGATAATTATAATTTTCTTTTTAATATTAATACATTATAGACGGGGCGGGTACTAGTACCCGTTTTGTGGACTGTCGTCTATCAGCGGGGCGGGTATTTGTACCCGTTTGGAAAGTACTTACGTTAAAAGCGGGGCACAGTACTAGTACTCGGTGGTTGATTTATGAAATATAAGTAAATGTTTATTTTAAGATTCTCGAAGTAAAATAATTTAAATGACTTCAACGCAATTCTATATAAGATGATTCTCATAAATATCGTTCAGCATTTATGAATATGTTTATTGTACTGAACATTAAATTACAATTTATTTGTTAGACACACAGATAAACAGTTTTTAGTTATCATTAAACGTGAGCACTTCATTCCATATTCTTTATAATTTTATAAATCTATATTGTTCGTTTAAAATGGCTTCTGATAGTGAGAGTGATAATGAAGTATATGCCGACACTTTGTCAGAAATTTCAAATGATGCAAATGTTCCTGAACTTGATAGCGACTGCGAAAGTGACGATGAATCGTTTCGTCCCAGAAGAAATAGAATTTTGCCATTCTCGTTATTAAAAATGCCATAGTTGTCGAAATCTGTCTCTACTCATTACTCGCGCAAAAATTGGTGTTTCAATTGTTGTGATATTTATGAGAATCATCTTACTATATATAATTGCGTTGAAGTCATTTAAATTATTTTTTGTAAACAAACGTTGAAAATTTATAGCTCCTCGAACTACGAGAATCTTCAAACAAATATCTACTTATATTTCATAAATCAACCAACGAGTACTAGTACTGTGCCCCGCTTTTAACGTAAGTACTTTCCAAACGGGTACAAATACCCGCCCCGATGATAGACGGCAGTCCACAAAACGGGTACTAGTACCCGCCCCGCTTATGTGTTAGTTACCATTTGATTAATAACAATATCTCTATTAAATAAATCAATGATGTAGTGCAATGTAACTATATATAGGACCTGCTCGAAAAAATTTTAAGAGAATGTACACCAAAGTTTGCCGGTGTATCAAAAACGCTGTAAAATACAAACATATACCGGAATTTGTCTATTTCATCGGTAGTGACGTGTTGAAGAAAGGAAGGGCGCAAACGTTTTTCTAATAGAGTTACGCGCTACGTCTTATCAAGAAATGAAAAAATAAAAACAGACTTATGCAGAGCATGTGTATTATGCATACATATGTCACATATAATACAGATAAAATATTGTTTTGTCTTTTGACTTATGATGTGTGTCTTTCCTACGGTCCCGATATTGTTATATTCTTTATATTTTACCACTATTATTTGTTGTTGTTCTAACAGCTAATTTATTATATTTATTTCATCATTCTCGTAAGTTTACACTTAGGTAACCTACGTAGGCAGCTTTTACATTTGTTATTTACAGGTTAGGTATATAATAGTACATCATCGCATCTAAGCGCAATATATATATAGTATTTAATTTGACATCCGCACTTCCTGTCGGCATCTCATTGCAGACGACAGTGATCACGTGATCGGAACATTCCGGATTTAATCTTTATATATAATGCAAAAGGTATTTACAATACCTATTTCATTAAATATTTATTCTAACTCTAACAAAAGAAAGGACATAAATTAAAAATTTCTGGAAATAGTTTGATTCTAAAGATCTGAGACAAAATCGTACATTTAATATTGGGAAACACAATTTAGAATTTTAACATTAGATAGATAAAACTTTATTTAAAAAAGTTTTGATCTGATAAACATTAACTTTTATCCTAGATGTTACTTATTTTTCTCTCTCCCATTTTTGTGCTTTTCTTAGGGTCGTTTTGTTTAGAATTTTTCTTGATTTGCTTTTATCATCCATTTATATCCATTAACTGGTTGTATGATTCACTTTCATTTTAGCAAGATCTTTTTGGTAATTTTGCTAATAATTGGAAGCAAGATTTCATTTCTCAATGGTTATTTGCTTTTTTCTTAATTTAGTTGAACATACAATTTAATATTCTAATAGTACAAATAGATAATTCCCTTAGTTATTTCCCAAATAAATCTATCTTCTTGCACGACACGATTTTGATTGTCGCTATAACTTAAACTCTGGAAGAATGTATTTATTCTAAAAATTTTTGTTAATTTATATCTTCTTTTGTTACAATAAGAACAATAATCTAAGTAAATAGGTTTCATGGTTGTACATTATTTATATAAATATATATTTAAACAAATTTTTTATGTTGTATACAACTTTCTGCATTAGTATAGTATATTGTAGATTTTACAGTTTTTTTAATTATGGCATAAAATAATACTAACTTTAGTAAATGTGCAACAAAACCAGGACCATACCAATCTCCAGCTTTCTTTCCAGAATTTTCTCCTAATTTAACTAATTCATGTATGGAAAATGGACTATTTCGGCTTGGTTTGTCTCCAAACCATTTAATAATTTGTCTATGTAAGATATCTTCACAATATGTTTCACTTGTTTCTAAAACTCTGTTAGGGTTCCAACGCCAACCTTCAACAAGTATTTTTAAATATGTTGCAATTGGAAAAGTATATTCTCTATTTTTCTATGTTAAATATATAAGCTAGACTTATGTGGTAGTTATTGATTACTTACTTCTACCTAGTATGTGACATACAAGTGCTTGTGCTAATAGCATCTGGCCACTTCTCAACATACATCCCCAACCACAATCACTACTGTAATTGGATCCATTTAATATTGGAAATTCTCTTCTATAAGTCATCCAAATGCGACTGATAAAATCTGACTTAAAGCCCTCAAATCCTTCATCATCATTTGTTGAAAGCTAAAACAATTTTTAAAAATGATGTTTAAAAATATTTTAGATTACAAACATTTCCTTGACTTGCATATGCTGCAACATCTGTTCCTTCTCAGTCGAATCAACACTTTCTAGTTTTTTGTGATAACATTTACCTAATAGCCAAACAGGAGATTCTTTTGAAAAATTTGTTTTTAATTTCATACCTGAAAGATTTTACAAGATAATTCACATGCATATTACACATATATATTTTAATTTGCTAACCTACCATATTTTACATTATTCCACATAGAAAGGAGTCTTGTTTTAACTTTACCTTCAACATCCAAAAAATTATCATCTTCTTCTTTACTATTTGATGCACTACTTGGTGTTCCAAAAACATTAGAAAAAATATTGGTTTTGCTATTACCAACTGCTATTGAATGCATATTTTGTTGTTTTTGGAAACTTAGATTAAAGGAAGTAAAATATCACATTAAAATTATTACATACTTTTATATTCGCTATTCTATAACTAGTATTAATATTTTAATTTAAACAGACTAATCTTTTGTCATCAAAACAATTCAACATACCATTGTATACGGATCCGAACATATGACTACGAGCACTACCATTTTTATACTAAATATAAAATCCTAAATACCCTGCTAGTCCATTGATCTATTTACAAACATATTTCTATATAACTATATTTTTTTACAGGTATGTACTTAAATATCAGTACTAAATATATTTTCACATACTTATATAGAACCAAATAATGAACTTCAACAATTACAGCATTAACATAGTTTGCTTATATGATTCACAATGTATATATACATATGTACATGCAAATACATTTTCAAATCAATTATAATTTATTTTTGTTTAGAATTATGGTTTATATTGAAAGTAATGACATTATAACATACAAAACAATATATTTATAATGAATAAGTATGGCTGGTTATGTTTTAATATTATAACAATTTCTCTTAAAATCAAATAGGTGCTATTGTGTGTACATTCAGAAAATTTAATTCGACATTTCTAGTATGTTCAATTAGTTTCGAAATGTCAGTGGAAAGAAATGTAGCGATTCTATTGTGGGTTGTTGAAACTTGCATACCGAAAAATAGAACATTGAGAATATTTTGTACACTTAAATTCGTTCATTATTTTATTGGGGTCTAAGGTTCGATGTCTTACGCCCCCCAGTAAAACCAAAGTCAGCGTTGTACATTATTGGCCCAATGTCAGACATATAACAAACGATTCTCTGTAGAAATTTTGTTAAACTATATATTGGTTATTTGAGAATTTCAAATAATTATATAGAACAGTATACGTAGGCATAATAGTGATTGTTCGATAATAATATTCAGCATAGGAGAAATAAATTAAACTAGCCTCCATTATTTTATTTCCTTCTTTTGCAGATACTTGCTTGTGTTGTATTGTGTTGGTCCGAGATGCATAAGACGATTTTAGATAAAAATTATGACCTCAATTAATTCGAAGTTCGCATTTTGGATGATACACATGTATTTTCTTGGTGCAAGCTTTGATTTGAATTTTAGTGCATAATTTAAAGGTAGCTCTATGGTGAGTTGTTTTCCGTTTTACTTTATATATCTTTATAGTGCATTATAGATGTATTCATAAATTAGTCTATTAGTCAGATTTTAATTATTTTTATTTAAGGAACGGCTTTCGATAATTCCGTGTTCACAGCATTTTTGTCGGATAGATAAAAACCTTGCTGCACTGTTTTTTTGATCTGGTAAAATTGACATTGGAGACAAAGAAGATACATCCGAAGAGGAATTTATTTTTGATTCTAAACACCGTAGGAGCGAGATTATTTTCGTAAAAGAGAGTTTTTCAGTTATATTATCCATTGGGACATCATTATTAATATTATTTGATTGGGGCGGGGGCATACTTCCCCTTCGAATTTGTATCTGTATAACAGAATCAAATATGATATTTACAAAAAGGAAATCTAAATTGGATAACAACAATTAAAATAAATATAGTTATTTATTTTAATAAACAAGGAACTAGTAGGTAATTCGGTCTGTGAACTGAAAGACTTGATACTTTTTTCTTTAGACTCTCTATATTTCGCCACTGCTTTGTAGCTTCTTCAGGAGAAGCAAGCTACAATTAAAAATAATGTATAACAGGTACAACGGACCCACGGAGGATGCGACCCACCAGTTTGTTTATCGTAGGCTACCTTATGTACCGGGCCTCTCGAAAGACATTGTTAAATTATTTAGAGGATATAAATATTTAAAGATAGGTAAATACAACATCACCAATCTAAACACACTGTTCACACGAACAAAGGATAAAATCCCATTAATGATGAATATCAATACAATTTATAAGATCGATTGTTCGGATTGTGATGGTTCTTACATTGGTCAGTCCGCCCAGTGTTTGAAGCAACGGGTAGCCCAACACAAAAGTGATTGCCGTACAGGTAAGATAACATGTGCATTGGCCCATCATAGCATTAATTGTAGGCACAGGTTTGAATTTGCCGATGTTAAGATTTTGGAAACAGAAAGTAACTATAGAAGAAGGTTATTCTTAGAGATGTACCACATTGGCAAGCATGGTATCAGATGATAGATTACATATCATTTACTGCAACATCTTAAATATAATGCATTCTATTGATGGATGACGTACCGGTGATTGGATTTTTGACCGACGCCTGTTTGTTTTCAATTTAGTTGACCGTAGTTTACGTTGTTTTACATTTTTACATAGCACTTTTTATTGTATTTTCACTGTGTTACAAAAATTTTGTTTTTTTTCTCTGTCAGTTTTTTCGACACGTGGTTGTTTTGTGATGTAGTTTTGCATTAGAATACAGTTAAATTATTATTGTTTAGAGTTGTGATAAATTGATTTAATAGGTGTCAAGGTTAGATGAGACAACATATAATGTTCTTCGATCGTGACGGTATATGTCATGTATTGTTATGTCTAGTTAGTGTATGGCTTTGATAATTTTGTAAGTATAATAGGTATTTTGTACCTGTTATACATTTATTATTATTTTTAATTGTAGCTTGCTTCTCTTGAAGAAGCCACCAAGCAGTGGCGAAATATAGAGTCTAAAGAAAAATGTATCAAGTCTTTCAGTTCTCAGACCGAATTACCTACTAGTTCCTTGTTTATTATCATTAGTACGGTCGTTAAACCTTCCTTCAGGTTATTTATTTTAATATATATATGGATAATATAATTGAAAAATTCTCTTTTAAGAAAATAATCTCGCTCCTACAGTGTTTAGAATCAAAAATAAGTTCATCTTGGGTTGTATATCTTTTGTCCCCAATATCAATTTTACCAGATCAAAAAACAGTGCTGCAAGGTTTTTATCTAGCCCACAAAAATGCTGAGAACACAGAATTATCGAAAGCCGTTCCTTAAATAAAAATACTTTAAATCTGACTAATAGACTAATTTACGAATTAAAGAAAAAAGCTAATGGTATTTTTATAGATAATTACCTTAATAGATATGTAATAACTGATTCTCCTCCTTTTATTATTTACATGTGGAGTCATTGAATGGAAACATTGGTCAACGTCAAGGTCGTTTCTAGGTTAGGATCGTTTCGACGTCGCGATCATTTCAATGTCAGACAAGGTCAAGGTAACATCGCTTTTTGATGAGAGGTTTATAAACCGATGCTGTTTTATTTCAATAACAGTTTAAATTAGTGATGTAAGTGAAAATGGGGGTGTATTTTGAAAAGAACGTAAGTTCGAATTATTAGATAGAACTTATTGTAATAAGGATTAGTGATGATGATGATAATGTTGTTCTGTAACTTAGTATCTCAGGAAGTAGAAAAAAGTAATGATAATATAGAAGAAATTATTGAAAAAGAAAATAAAGAAGATGTGGGACAGAGGAGAGGTGAAACATAATATGAAAAAGAAAGTAATGATATAGTAGATATGTGCACACTACGAAACTCGGCCGATTCTCGAACCTCATCATTGACCCGTGACCACAGTGCATGTTGGAACGATCAAGGTCAATGAGAGGATCCTAGAGTCGGTTGAGTGTGAGGAGGTTTCAATGTTAAGGACATTTCAATGTCAAGTTAATGAGGATGTTCTAGAATCGGCTAAGCCCAAGGAGGTTCAAGAAGATAATTACGTGTCTGAATGAAGACATATAAAGGTAGAATTGTGGAATTACAGTCAGTATTGTGAGTTATCAAGAAGCGTTCATTTAATATTAGAGAACAAAGTGATAATTTTTCCAAAAAGTTGATGATGGTGAATTGAGAAAAAGAAGGTAATTTCATCAATGAAGTTGAAAATTATATAATGGATCCTGCTATAGAAGCTTTTTTTACTCAAATGAGTCAGACGAAAGATTTTCGGTATAAAATAGATATGTGTGCGGAGAAAATTTTATGAGAACCATCAGGGAATGTACCTTTAATAGGAGGACATACTTTTTCAATAAAAGTCATTCTCTGTGGTGAAAATTGTAGGAATCGACTTTTATTAGAGAGTGTGAAGTTGAAAAAATATGTTGAATATTGCAATGGAGCATTTATAGTTATTAATAGTCAAATAGTTCAAATGTCTAGTGAATGTTGTGATGGATTGATTAGAATATTGAAAATAGAAAAGATGGAGAGTTTTTATAGTTAGCATATGAAGGTGTGTTGGAATTGTGGTGTTTCAAAGATGTGGTGGAATCTCGATTAATACTTTCGACAAGTATAAAATACTGTGAATTTTATAAGGAATTGATGGAAGTGAAAGAGAAATAAATATGGAAATAGACAAAATGTTTAATGGAGTGATGTCTGAGTGCTTTTGCATAACAAAGATGTTAGTAACAATATGGTCTGCAGAAAATTTATAATGATGTAGAATTATTGAGGAAAATTGATTTAAAATTATAAAATATTATATACTACTGTGGGCAAAAAATAATAAGACTTTGTTCATAATTTTTAAATTCTTAATTTATTCTTCCAAATCTATTTCTTCCCCCTCAAAGTAATGTTATTAATATGAGGAGCAACAGTAACATTATGAATAAATTTTGGAGGAAGACGAGAAAATTTGTGCAAAGATCAGGAAATAGGCGGTCGAGTGTGGTTGGGAGGACGATTGTACCTAATCGTTTAAGTAATACAATTAGAAACTTTCTAGAGAATTTGGTTCTGGTATAAGATAATCTGATGAAGAGGAATGTTTTTGATATTTATTTTATTATTAATAATAAGTGAAGAGAGTATCATATTTTAGTACAATAAGAAGTTAATAGTGGGTAGCAATCCACCCAGACCCTCCACAAGTGGATAGAAGAATCGAGCTGCGGGGGACCTGATGGGCTACTAAATCGCTCATAAAAAAAGTAGCAAACAAAAAAAAGTTAGTTTTGAACAAAAAAATATTATTTTTTAACCAAAAAAATAAATGTTTCATTTACGCTTCTTTTTGAACACCCCTTAATATACTAGGCACATATATTTTAAACAACACTGAATATTATTTACTATATATTGTGAAGTTGAAAATTGGAAAAAATTGGAAACACAATCACTATCACTACTCGTATATAACTACGATTCTGTATTTGATACAAAAAGTTTTACGCCACACAATACTCTTTTTGGTGGTAAATGTAAAAGAGCATTAATCGTAGGACTTTCGCGGTGTGGAAAAACAAATGTCCATCTTGCTTTAATGCTACACCCTAATGGATTCCGTTCCAAAAATATTTATATATGTTGCAGATCGCTACACTAGCAAAAATATGAACACCTTCGGCGCTTATTGCAAACTATTCCTGAAATAGGTTACTATGAATATACAGATGCAAATGATATGCTCACCTCCTGATCAAGTTTCTGATTATTCTGTGATAATATTTAATGATATACCGACTATAGATTTAGATATAGTGAAACAATACTTCTTCGGTAGGCATTGTTTCTATTTAATGCAAACATATAGCGTAAATCCTAAACAATTATTAAGAGATAACAGCAATCTTTAATTTTATTTCAACAAGATGGTACTAATTTAAAACATATTTATAATGATCATATTCATGATTTAAGCTTTGAACAGTTTTTAAGTATATGTAGAATGTGTTGGAAGAAATCATTTAACATGCTCCTTATCGATACTGATTGCAAGTTTAATGAAGGAAGGTATCGTTTCGGTTTTGATACATATATACACTTATGATCCTCAATTCTTATACAGATCGTTTATTAATATAAACAATTCTGCATATCTATATTAATATTATTACTTCCTTTGTTTTATTAATATGTGTGAGGGGGTTAAATGTCCCCTTAATTAATACAACTAAATAAGAATAGAGATATTATTTAGTAGAAAATATTTATTTACACGTTATGGTTCGTAAATTTATTACGAGCGCGTGTCCGCCTAGCTGAAGCGCTGTAATAAATGCAAAAAAAATAAGTAATGTAATGAGTTACTAATTAGTAATTGTGTACAATGAGCATCAAAAGTCCAGGACGTGAGCCAAGCTTAAAGAAAGATTATTAGTGGAAATAAAACGACAGGATTGCCCTTAAAATTTTATTCACTAAGTTAAATTAATTCTTAAAGCTTGAGTATATTAAATAAAGATAATTAATAAGATCGAGAGCAACAAATAAAATAAGATATGCGTAATGGCAAAGCTGTAATAAAAGTAAATCTAGATATATAAAGCTGTTTAAGAAAATATAAAAAAG
>JAVIWB010000676.1:0-16809 GCA_031893035.1 Dermolepida albohirtum
GTTTTATTGGTTATAATGATCCACTTTGTGAATATCGTTTCACTGTTCCTTGCACCGCGTGATAAGATAAATTTAACTTTTGGGCTATTTGCCGCAGTGAAAATTTTTCACCATGTAGCGCTATTATAGAACTACGAGTTTCTGCGCTAAGTTCCTTTCTTTTCGGCATTTTTATAAGTTACTTTTACGTCTGTTCTCAAATACTCGTATTGCAACTTACTCGGACAAATGCTGCACGAAAACTAATTTCTAAATTGCTAAATAGTTTACTATGAATTCCTAATACCATTATAATAATATTGCGTTGTAAACCCTATTAAATTTATTGGGGTATATAAAATATTTCTATTAAATAGACGCCATAAAACTATTAAAAGGATTTACAATATTTTTCAGAAACAAATATATTTATCTAATTTATAATAATAATCCGAATAATCCTTCTCAGAATTACATCTACAACTGTTGTTTCAATTATTCTCACCAAAACAGGTAAAAGTCTAAGGGATGTGTCTAAAATACAAGTGTTTTGTTATTTATGATAAGTGATCCCTCACTTATGGCCTGTAGTGTATGTCCCATACAAATGGGTACGAAACGTCGGCAGATATACAAGTAACGCTGTTCCAGCCCGGAAGCCCAGAAGCAAATAACTTGTCTAAAATTTTTTCCATAAAAATCTAGGAAGAGCTTAATAAAAAACTCGCCATTTCTAGCAAAGAGTTACTTGTGTATATTAGATATAAATACTTTTTAACGCTATTACTTCACTATCTAAAAGCAATAACAGATATATCTGCAAAGTATTGCTCTACATTGTATTCACATTAAAATATCGTAGGTGTTGGCACATACGGGATTATATATGTATGTTGTGGGCAGTGATTCACAACGGTAGAATTCTTTTATACAAATGTAGTACATACATAATCGTCAACACGAAAAGGAAAATGCTACCGCACCAGGAATTCAGTGATGGCACATAAAATTTGCTTCAAATTTTTTACCTATAATACAATTTTATTGTGATGTATTGCCTGCGTTCTTTTTTTTTACGGTCGTCTCATCTTTTATGGTTACGTTTTTATAGTTCATAAAGGGGGTTAACAGCCTACTACTTTAATATGCGGATTTCTATTACATTTTCACATGTTCCTTTCCCTACTTAATCCGCACCGTGCCGCGTAATTCAACAATTAAAGGCACGCTAATTAATATTATAATCGCCGATCGCGATTAATTTTATTAGCTACATAGTTTGGTTCGTTTGGTTCTCTAACGGTTCGACTACGTTAGAACGAGCCTTAAAACGAAACGAACGGTAAAGAAACGTGAACGAGAATTATTGTGTAACGAATGTATCGATATGTAACTTTTACGAACTAGGCAAAGGAATTGTGCATTCTCTATGATGCAAAGAATGTATTGCCTAATAGGTATAGTTTAAGCATTGCCACTAATATATTGCATATAGCGATCCACATAAATATTGCCACAGTAAGACAACGTTGAAAAGATTATTTATCGAGATGAAGTACAGTATTGTTTACATAAAATTTAACATGTTAATAACATCTTTCGTCAGTGACATCGGTACTTTATTTCTAGTTCATAAAATGATATGTAGAACATGATTACGATATTAAATGTGACTGCCCAATCCTTGAAAGCGTCTTTAAAATATGTACAGTTACTACTTCGTAAAGGTCAACGATGTACACGAAAATATATCTGCCGAGTTCATGTAGGATGGTTTTTACACCATGTAAACAAAACATTGGCAGTAGGAGCATATCTATGATCCATAACATAATAGTATATGTAATACGCGTAATATACGGATAATTATTATATTAACTAAATACATATGTATAACGAAGTATTTTATATAAACGTGTGCATATATGGTAAAATTTTCTATAACAATTATTATATATTTATTAATAATTAAATAAAATTTGGAGTTAATTTATAAGATAACTATTCTGATAATATGATTTTATAAATAACGTATATATAAATAAATTTCTTTTTGTCTAAATGTAATATATAATTATTTAGATCTAGATGAATGTAATAAGTTCATTATCGTCTTCGTCAAGCATTCTAAACTGGCATTGACAATGCTCCGTCCTGCAAATTGGCAATTGCTTTGGCAGAACTGCACAAATTACGATTCCAGTCAACTGAAGATGGCTCCGTCAGTTGCCAAATCTGAAAAAATGGATGACTTGAAAACGTCCTCAGCGAATCCTTTAATTGTCGAAGTGGAAAGAAGCGGTATTTCTTGTGAATTTCGCTGTGTTAGTAGTTTCAATCGATGTTTCTTTCATACTGCCAGCTTTCCTAAAACCTACAATTAGACTGGTTCTATCCCTTGCCGTTCTTTCTTGTATACATACGTCTCACTAGATTTTTTTGGTCCGAACTGGATGCTATCGACGTCGACGACATATAGTTTCATTTTTTTCACTTACCATACTGCCAATTAAAGATTTCACTCAATGAAAAAGTATTTGGCGAATTGATTATTTCCAGAAATTGAGCAGATTCTGCTATTTAACATTCCAAAACTTATTTTTAAAAGATTATGTCAAGTCATTAGTTTACGCCAACAAATAAGCAACATTACACGACTTGCAGATCAGCATTGAACATGTCATAGCTGAGATTCGACCCAATTTATGCAAGAAAGTCGTAGAAAATTGGGTTCAACGGATTTATTCCTGTTGGCGCTTCCGTAAATGAAAATTTGGATAATGAATCCCATTAATAGTGGTATTAACTGTACTTTACACCGAATTAAAAATGGTCTTTTACTGCTGACGAAAACCCCTTGAATTCTATTGAATTGAACGAGTGTAAATGTGCTTTTAAATGCATCTGTATTTGCTTATTATAAGTAAATTTATTGTCGTGGATCTAAATAAATGCTTTAGTCTAGGAAAATTTAGGTAATCTAGAACCAAAAGGTAAATTATATTAATCAAATGTCTCTTTTTAAAACGAAAAACAATATTTCAACATCACCATCGCTAAAGAAAGAGTTAAGTAAGTTTTTGAATATAACTTTTATTATCAATCTCGGTGACTGTAATATGATATGGCCAGGATGTAATTTCTTGAGCTAGAGCCGTATAAACTTTTATCAATCGGCGTCGAAATGGATGGACAGAGACGACCATTTCATTTTCGCATTCTTTTTTCTGATAAATTTAGTTTTAGTAACTTTGGAAAAGTCTATTCAAAGTTTATTTATTTCTGTTAACAGAGTATTAATAAGAAACAAATAAATAAGTTATTAAAAGTTAGTTTTCGTTTCCAATATTATAGATGGTGTTATTTATATATTTTTTGAATTAAAAAAAAATTTAATCTAATAATTACATTACTTTATAAAGACTATAACTAACTAAACTATATGATATACGCGGGAGCGTTTTTATATTCGCGGAATGGGGGACAAGCGGTGGAAATAAAAAACCAAATTATTTTTCTTTTTCAATATATTCACCTGCAAGACGGATACATTTTTCACATCTTTCAATTAATTTATTTATACCCTTATAAAAAAATGATTTCTCTTTATCTGCAAAATACGCCGAAACTGCCTCCTTGACTTCATCATCGGCAGTAAATTTTTTACCCCGCAGCTCTTTTTTCATTTTCGGAAACAGGTAATAATCACTCGGGGCCAGGTCTGGGCTGTAGGGTTGGTGATTCACAATTTCGAAGCCCACCTTATGCAGGGCAGCTAACGCAACGCGGCTCTTGTGGACGGGCGCGTTGTCGTGCAAAAGCAGAACACCTTTTGTCAATTTTCCCCGTCTTTTCTCTTTAATGGCTTCTTTTAGTCGCTCTAATATTGAAGCGTAATATTCTCCGGTTATAGAAACACCTTTATCTTTATAATCAATCAACAATATTCCTTCCGAGTCCCAAAATACCGTTGCCATGAGTTTCCCAGCTGATTGTGACACTTTAAATTTCTTGGGAGGTGCTGTGCCCTTTTTATGCCACTGCATGGAGTCTTGTTTGGACTCAGGTTCATAATGATGAACCCAAATTTCGTCTCCAGTAACAATTCCACTCAATACACCATCCTTGTCTTCATTACAGAGGTCCAAAAATGCACGCGAACACTCTACGCGCTGTTGTTTTTGCGGTGGCGTGAGCATTCTCGGCACCCATCTTGCGCTGACCTTAGACATGCCGAGATGATCGTGTAGGATTTTAAAAATTGTTGTATCGGATACTCCAACCATTTCTGCGAGTTGTTTCTTCTTTAGTCGAGCATCTTCGAGTACAATTTGTTCAACTTTTTGGATAAGTGCTGGCGTGGTCACCTCAATGCTCCTGCCCGGCCTCGGGTCGTCTTCAAGGCATTCCCTTCCTTGTTTAAATAAACTATGCCACTTGTACACCATGGTTTTTTCTGGACAAGAGTCGCCGTAAACCAATGACGTCTCATTCATTATGGTCGCGACTGATTTTCCTTGCCTGGTAAGGAACTTTATAACGGCACGATATTCGATTTTTTCCATATTTCACTTTTCACTCCTGATTATGTTACTTGGTTGACGATAGCTCAAAGACTAACTGTCTAATAACAATGAAACTTCGTATTTATACTAATCATGAGTCGCTGCACAGGCCACGCCTCCAATGCGCCTACTCACCCCTCTACAACCCGCTCATTCCGCGAATATAAAAACGCTCCCTCGTATATTATGATACATCGAGAATGGGCAGGATGAATAAAAATATTTTAGTTAAATTCCCATAGCCTACGTTGAATCTATATTGAAGTATGTGGTTTTGTATTATATTATCGTAATTAAACGTGACGCATTCTTGATTAGTCAGAGTTGGAAGTAGGGTCTTGAATATCCTGATTTAGCTCATCCAATGGATGACAATATATATTTGACATGATGGCTTCATTAAGAGTGAACAATGTACGAAAGATAACATTCCGACAAATACCTTTCTGGACTACAAACTCGTCTTTGAAATGGTTTTAGGGGTTCATTTTAATGTTTTGAACTTCGTTTGAGTTGACGATACTCGTATTGTAGCAACTTTTCACTAATCGTTGCTAGACATTTTAAATTGCCAGTCTTCTTGTCACGTTAATATATTTTATTCAAAATAAAAAAGACCCATACGATCAGGGTGCCAGCACATTTGACGAACCTATAATAATAGTCCATGGTTTCAAAGATTTCTAGTCGATTTACTTACAAGAAAGTAATACGCTATCCGATCTTTCCATGGGACATTGTATGGCATTGAACAGTTCTGCCATTAGGGTTGCTTTTATTTCTAAAGTTGAGATTCTCTAAAATCTCAGAGAATTGAAAAGTATCTTCATCATGGGTTGCTATCATATGCTTACGTCTTTGTCAGGTCTTTATGATTATTTTTGAATCTCTCGTTTAGGACTTTGACTTTTCCGAAATGCTGAGAAATTGCTTGCTTCTGTTCATAAAACAAGGGATATCAGTTTGCAAATTACCGACCAATTGCTATAAATAATATATTTGTCGGAGTGAAAAATGTCTTTACCGTTACATTTATTCGAAACTTAAGCCTCCTATTTCTGCTGTTCAACATGGTTTCACCAACAAACGTTGAACTATAACTAATCTGAGACCGTGTTTATTTAGTACCTTTACGAACAACTGGAAGATGGAGCTCAGGTGAAGGGTTACTAACATCGATTCGACCCAAGCTTTTGATCGTATTAATCATCGAATACTTGATAAATTGGAAACCGTATTACTTATTTCTTCTTAATTATCCGATAGGAAGCATTTCGTTTCATACCTGGATCGTCACTCGAATAACTTTATTACTAGCTCGGGTGTCACTCAGGGTACGAACTTGAGGTCCTTACTTTTTATAATTTTCAAAAATGATCTTTGTAATGTAGTTCAGCGTCATAAGTTATTATTGATGATCTTAATCTTCTTCATCAAGTAACGCAGGTTGATGATTGTAAGTTCTTGCAGACTCAGATAAATATTGTACATAATTGGTGTGATAGAAATAAACCAGATATGAACATTTCTAAATGTAGAGTGCTTACTTCCATCAGGAAACTCAACATTACTGCCTAAATAGCTCCTTGGTGACGTGAAAATATGCTGGATTTTGTCGTTACCTTCGATTCTATTATAATACATTGCCCTTTAATATTCTCATCGAACGCTTTACTAACTCTAGTCTAAAAGTTTTGGTACGCGTACATATTACTTATGTGCCTTTTAAACTTCAGTATGCTTCCTTGGTTTGGTTTCCTATCCATGCAGACCAAGGACGTTCCCTGGAGTCAGTACAGAGAAGAAGTTTCAATTATTAGGTGCTGTTGAGTATATTTGGTAGGGATTTTTTGATACTACGCCGAAATCGGGCCTCTATAACTCTTTTTATTTAATTTACTTAATAATGACATTAACGCTCCAAAAGTATTAGAAAAAATTAACTTCTTCGATCCAAGGTTAGAAGCTAGATTGGACAATTTGTTTTACTACCTTTGTGCGAGGGCAAATATTATGTGCAATTCATCTTTACATGCTCTTCATACATTATATTCATTTTTCGCCACCATCACTGCTGCTCTTGTTATTATGTATGTATATACAAATCTAAAAATAAGATTGTAAATCTGTTAGGCGAATGAATATTACTATTATTATTGTTTTTATTTCAAATAAGTTCGTCGGTAGCATACACAAATATCAACTCAAGAAGTCATAAAAAGACTAAACTGTGATACATCAATCGTTAACAGCATACGAAGGTGGTCCCATAAGTGCCAGGCCTGACCTAGAGAAGTCGGTAGTTGTTTGAAAAATATCACTCTATTAGAAAGTACACAATCTGTAAAGCGTATGTTTCAAGTTTGAAGACGCCACGTTGTTTAGTATTTGTTTGGCAGCCATCAATAGTGAACGTTTTCAGTGAATTTGTAAAAATGGAGAAAATTGGTCGTCGTTACGTGATACAATACTTTTATTTGAAAGGCCTCAGCCAAACCTATATAAAAACTGAACTGGATTCTACCCTGGGTGAGTCTGCTCCTTCGTTTACAACAGTGAAATACTGGGTAGCAGAGTTCAAACGAGACCGTACGAGCTGCTAAGACGAGCATCGCAGTGGTCGACCAAATGAGGTGACGACTCCAGAAATGGTGAAGAAAATCCACAAAGCGGTACTGGATGATCGTCGACTGAAAGTACGCGAGCTAGCAGACATAGTAGGCATTTCAAAAAGTGTGATAAATTTGTTTTTACTATACTGCCAGTAAGTTCATTTGAAACATCGTCTAAAACACTGGATCATGATTTACCAGATTTACAATTTTTTTTTGCTTTACTTTCATTGTATGTATACATTTCATTTCTGTCCGAGAGATGGAAGTATAGTTCTCTCACTACTTAGTTGCATTGTTTCACTTTTTTTTACAGTAATTTATGAAGATGCATTGTTTGAACATAACTACAAATCTGATCGGTTAAAACCTTTGAAAATATGCATAACGTACTATGATGTAAATATATCTGTCTTATTATTTAAGAATACTACTAATTCTATCTCCATGTCTGCAGACACTCTCTTCTTTGGATCGCGTAAATAATTAGAAAATATATATTATTCGTTCGTAGTTACTTTTCTTTTCATTAACTTCTAAATGTTTTCAAAGAATAACTGATTTAACTTAATTTTTAACAATCCAATTATCACATTATGTTAAAGAGAACTAATGCAATTCCACTAACCGAACAATAAGACTTATTTACTATTTCGTATCTGAGAGAATTAAAAGGAAACTCAAGTTTGCAGAGTTGATTTTAACATCTCGCTCACAAAACGTTAGATAACAGTACAAACAGAATTCCTACTTGCCTGTATTATAATAGCACGAACAATCGACGACAAACATGTGTCTTCCCTTTACATTCGAAAACAATCGATATAATGGACATTCAAATACATCGCTGCTAATAATAATATATTATGTGCATTTTAATAATAGATGTGCTAATGCATTGGTGATCTCAATATAGAAGAACTTTAATTATTACTTTCTTACATTAATTTCTCATCCTTGACCAAGATAAAAAATTTTATGATTGAATTATTGTCTTTTTGTGAATAAACATACATATGTGTACGTACACTTTATTAATAATCTCTGATATTTATTTATAATTTATTGAATTTATTACGGTATGAATCAACTATTCCGAGAATGAAATACGGTGTTATAAATACAAATACTAACAAGAATATTGGGAAGTATTATTACTGTTGAATAGAAAGCTTTTCTAATGTTAAACCTATATTAACAAAATAGCACCATAAGTTTTCGAAACATTAGAGAAACAAACGATATACGAGGGTGGTTCCAGAAATACCCGACCCAACCAAGAAAACACAAAAATTTTGGAAAGAAATATAATTATTTTTCAACATAATTTTCTTTCAGCTCTATACACTTTTTCCAGCGATGTTCAGTAAGTTCGATACTCTTTTCATAATAAGAACTATCTTGCTCCTCAAAATAGCCATTAACTGCCGACATCTTCATCGTTGGAAAAACTTTGACCACTGAGCCATTTCTTCAAGTTTGGGAATAAAATAATCCGAAGCGACTAAATCTGGCGAATAGGGTGCGTGAAGTGGCAATTCAAACTTTAATTCATTAACTTTGGCCATTGCAATTAAGGATTTGTGAGCTGGTGCATTGTCTTGATGAAACAATACTTTTGCTTGATTTCTTCACTCAAACGTTGCAATAAGTTCGCATAATACTCACCGTTAATAGTTTTTCCTTTTTCAAGATAGTCAATGAAAATTATTCCAAGCGCATTGTCTCGGGCGTGAAGTGATGGACCCGTGTTTCATCCATGGTTATGAAACGGCGCAAAAATTCTGCTGTGTTGCTGTGAAATTTCGCTAAACACTCAATTGAAACATCTTTTCAGATAATATGCAATGTACCGCACTTTTTGAAATGCCTACTATATCTGCTAGCTCGTGCACTTTCAGTCGACAATCATCTAGTACCGCTTTGTAGATTTTCTTCACCATTTCTGGAGTCGTCACCTCATTTGGTCGACCACTGCGATGCTCGTCAAGCCTTGTTTAAAGTCTTCTACCCAATATTTCACTGAGTAGAATCCAGTTCAACTTTTATATCGGTTGGGCTGAGGCCTTTCAAATAAAAGTATTGCATCACATAACGATGACCAATCTCCATTTTTACAAATTCACTGAAAATGTTCACTATTGATAGCTGCCAAACAAATATTAAACAACGTGGTGTCTTCAAACTTGAAACATATGCTTTACAGATTGTGTACTTTCTAATACAGTGATAGTTTTCAAATAACTACCTCCATCTCTAGGTCAGGCCGGGTACTTATGGGACCACCATCGTAGATCTGTTATATACCTCTAAGGATTATTTTAATTATACGTGTTACATAGATTCTCTGAGACTAATGTAGAAACTTACGTCATGCTGTGGATATTTTGTCAGTCTTATTCATTTTGCGCTATGTAACAACAGCTATGAATGGTGTATGTTATTTATAAAACAGAAAATAAGTGATATAAATAACGCATGCATTCAATATATTTAATAGATGAAATATATAAAAATTTTAACGCATCAGAATGATTAAAATTAAATAAATAATTTAGAAGTGTATATAAGATACATGTGCCAGAAGGTTGCCAGTAATTTCATAAATAAAACCAAATCATATATAAAGTAAATTGAAACAAGAATTATTTACCCTTTTCATCTCCTCAGGGTTCCAGATACGCAGAATCTGTTGCGCAATCTGTGTTATTGCTTACAACTACCAATAATTTCACTAATAAGTAAATTTATATCTCCTTTATATATTGTCACCGAACGAAGTAGTAAATCCTCGTTGTCTGGAAAGTTAATCTCCGAATTATTCCCAACCTGGTTTATTGACATGTTTGTGTCAAATATAGGCCAGCGAAATATTTTGCTACTATATTCGCGGAGAGATCATTATCTTCCCGCTTATATTATATGTATATTTACAGTTCAAGAGAACTGCGCGTCTTGTAGTTTACGATTTTCTGGTTTGAAAATGCTTCGCAGGAACATTTTCCGATCATTTAATGCTCGAGAGGCATGATATTGATTTACATGGAAGAAAATATTTTAGAAAATTGTAATCACTTACTCAAAAATAAATTTAGACGCGGCAATAAAACGAATAAAATAAAAGTAACAAAATGGTCTATGAGCTTTTATTTTGCAAGACTTTTTGGGAACATCCATCTTCTATTCTTACAAATAGATTGAAGAGATTAGGCAACATGCTGAGTGCATCAACCATCAAATCTAATCATTGCATTGTTAAGACTACATTTAGTTATTCCAGATTCTTATGTCAAACCTCCTCTAAAGGGGACTATAACTTACTTGACTCATTTAAGAAATGCGATACGCGTTTCCTAAACTAACGGGTCTTCCAGTAAGAGGTTTCATTTTGATATGTAAAAAAAACGAGTGTTTTTAAGCGAAATCATCGGATGTTTATTTAATTGTAAAGAGGAGGGTATGCCATTAATAATGGAAAACAATATCAGCCAAATGGCCGACACGGCTACGCTTGCAGGACCATATTCTTTTCATGAAATTTTCCATCACTAATTCACACATTTGCAGCTGTATGTCCTCGATAACTTCACGAATTCCATCTTTGAGGTCTTGAATCGATTGTGAGCCATTGGTATAGACTTTATTTTTCACGTAGCCTCTTCGAGAAATCACACGGTCAGAAAACTTTTCACGGAAAAGAGCGATGATATCGTTACTTCTGTGGCACGTAGCGCCGTCTTGTTGAAAATATACGTCGTCCACATCAATATCTTCCAATTCCGGCCATATAAAATCAATGTACGTGATAGCGACAATGAGGATTATGATGATATTATTTCAGAAACTAAAAACATTAACGAAGCTTATGAAAAGCTAAAGGATATTCAAAACTTCTTTTTCTTGTCTGGCAACATTACTCAAGGAGAAAAAGTCGCTGTGATACAAGAGTAGTTTGACAAGTAGTGAGAATGACACATAGGTGTCGCTCTAATTGGTAAAAAAAATGCACTGTAATTTAGGTTGCCTATTTATATGTTTACATTCCGATATTTAGATAAATCGGTTGATTAGTTTATTTTTGACAGCTGATTGAAAAAGAAGCAACACGTCGTTTTGTTATAATGGAAAAAGCAGAGTATCGTGCGGTGATTAAATACTTCGTAATTAAGGGTATGAAACCTACCGAAATAAAAGATGAGTTACGGGAAACATTAGGTGAATCTGCTCCATCATCCGCCACAATAAGTAGATGGGTAAATGAATTTAAACGTGGTAGAACAAGTTGTGTTGAGGAAGCGCACTCTGGAGCACCCAAAATCGTGACTCCTAAGGCAATGATTATAAAAATCCATAATATTATTACTCAAGATCGACGACTCAAAGTGAGAGAGACAATAGATATGGTAAACATTTCAACAGAACGCGTACATCACATTTTAACGAAGGAATTGGGCCTTTCCAAACTTTCGGCAAGATGGGTGTCGCGATTGCTTACGACTGATCATAAGTTCACTTGTTTGCACATTTCCAATGAGTGTTTGGACCTTTATAAGCGGAATCTGGTTGATTTTTGTAGGCGATTTGTTACTTGCGATGAAACT
The DNA here is from genome assembly GCA_031893035.1 of Dermolepida albohirtum. Lineage (NCBI taxonomy): Eukaryota > Metazoa > Arthropoda > Insecta > Coleoptera > Scarabaeidae > Dermolepida > Dermolepida albohirtum. Next base: position 11,758 of record JAVIWB010000676.1, read on the forward strand.
TGGATACACTACAGTACACCCGAAACTAAACAACAGTCGAAACAATGGTCAGAACGTGGTTCTGCACCTCCAAAGAAAGCGAAAACCACTTTATTGGCAAACCAGGTGATGGCATCAATTTTCTGGGATTCAAAGGGCATTTTGCTCATTGATTACCTTCAGAAAGGTGCCACAATAAACAGACAATATTATGCAGAACCTTTACAAAAATTAAATGTTGAAATTCGTGCTAAAGGGCCAGGAATGGCAAAGAAAAAGATTCCGTTTCACCAAGTTAACGCTCCCTCGCATACCAGCACAGTTGCGATGTCCAAAATGCACGAGTTATATTTCCAATTAGAACCGCATGCGCCTTATTTGCCGGATCTAGCCCCTTCCGACTTCTACCTTTTTCCAAAATTGAAAACGGCACTAGGTGGAGAGAAATTTTCGTCTAACGACGAGCTTATCATCTTCGTAAATGAATATTTTGTAAGCCTTCCGGAATCGCATTTTAGGGATGGCATAAGGGCATTGGAGCAGCGTTGGAATAAATGTATTGCTCTTTTAAGAGAATATATTGAAAAATAAAAATTATTTTGTATTTAAAAAATTCGTTTTTCTTTTACATTCTCACTACTTGTCAAACCACCCTCGTAGTATGCAATGTATTGGGTTGGCAACTAAGTACTTTCGGTTTTGTAGTATAAAATAAAACACTTTTTTTTTAAACAAAGAATAGTTTTTAATCAATTATATATTTTCCATTTTGCTCAATGACCTTTTGCCGTCTTTCTTTCAGCTGCATGATTCCGCGCTCATAAAATTTCTGGTCCTTATCAGCAAAAAAGTTGAACCAGGTGCGAGTGAGGGTCATCGTCATTTGTGAAAGTTTTACCATTCAAAGAATTCTACAAACTTCGAAATAAATGGTAATCAGATGGTGCTAGATCAGGGCTGTATGGGGAATGTGGCATCACTTCCCAGCCAAGCTCCAATAGTTTCCCACGAGTTGCCAAAGATGTGTGAGTCCTTGCATTATCTTGGTGGAAAACTACACCTTTCCGATTTGACAATTCTGATCGTTTTTCTTTGATTGCTTCATCCAGTTTTATTAATTGTTGACAGTAAACATCAGAATTGATCGTTTGGTTCCTTGGAAGCAGCTCAAAAAACACAACACCTTTGTAATCCCACCAAACTGGTGGGATTACAAACTTTCGATGTGGTTTGAGCTGGTTTATCGTGTTTGCTCCATGATCGTTTTCGAACTATGTTACTGTACAGGACCCATTTTTCATCACCAGTGATGATTCTTTTTAAGAAAGGGTCGGTTTCATTTCGTCTAAGATGCATATCGCAAAAGTTGATTCTTTGTGTTAAATGAATTTCTTTCAATTCGTGAGGTACCCAAATATCAAGCTTTTTAACTAGCCCAAGATATTTTAAATGTTTTTCAATTGTTGTGTGCGATACATGTAGCTTCTCCGCAATCTCTCGAACAGTTATATCCTCTTCAATTATGTCTTTGATATGGTCATCATCAACTTCAGTAGGCCGACCAGAACGTTGCTCATCTTTGAGGGAAAGATCTCCAGAACGGAATTTTTTATACCAATTCTGACACGTGCGCTCTGTTAAGCAATTAGCACCATAAACTTCACATATCTTTTTGTGAGCCGCAGCAGCTTTCTTTCCTTTACGGAAATAAAATAGTAAAATATGTCGAAAATGTTCTTTTCTGCACTCCATTTAAAATTAACCCACAACTAATAGCTTTAATAAAAATCACGCACTACTTGCTTCTGAAGTTACGTCAATGTGACTAGTATCACGCGACAAACGGTAAAGTACAGCACTAACATACGTTATACAAAAAATAAAGCAACGTTCCTATCAGTAAAAACCGAAAATACTTAGTTGCCAACCCAATAGAAAGACAAATTGTAAAAAGAAGAATTGAAAATCTAAAAAAACTAAAATTTCAGATTTTTGTAAATAAGTTAGTTTTAAGTATGTTGCAAGAATAAATTAATTAAAAATTGAATTTCTTTCAATTCGTGAGGTACCCAAATATCAAGCTTTTTAACTAGCCCAAGATATTTTAAATGTTTTTCAATTGTTGTGTGCGATACATGTAGCTTCTCCGCAATCTCTCGAACAGTTATATCCTCTTCAATTATGTCTTTGATATGGTCATCATCAACTTCAGTAGGCCGACCAGAACGTTGCTCATCTTTGAGGGAAAGATCTCCAGAACGGAATTTTTTATACCAATTCTGACACGTGCGCTCTGTTAAGCAATTAGCATCATAAACTTCACATATCTTTTTGTGAGCCGCAGCAGCTTTCTTTCCTTTACGGAAATAAAATAGTAAAATATGTCGAAAATGTTCTTTTCTGCACTCCATTTAAAATTAACCCACAACTAATAGCTTTAATAAAAATCACGCACTACTTGCTTCTGAAGTTACGTCAATGTGACTAGTATCACGCGACAAACGGTAAAGTACAGCACTAACATACGTTATACAAAAAATAAAGCAACGTTCTCTATCAGTAAAAACCGAAAATACTTAGTTGCCAACCCAATAGAAAGACAAATTGTAAAAAGAAGAATTGAAAATCTAAAAAAACTAAAATTTCAGATTTTTGTAAATAAGTTAGTTTTAAGTATGTTGCAAGAATAAATTAATTAAAAATTATTTATACTCTTTTTTTCTCCCACCAATGGACATCTCTGAACAATGGATAGTTTTATATACACCGCTACTGTTCGTTATACAGAGAACCAATCGCATTAATTATAAGTAGCATTAATTGTGGATAATAAATACCGTTCTCTCAAATAATTTTGTTTATCTTTAATGTTATTTCAATAGACCAATGAATTTTTTACGAAAATGTTCTTTTAATACTGAACATTCGCCGTCGAAGGAATTTAAATTTCTATATTCCATGAACACATTTGTAATTGCTGGTTAGATACGGATACTATGATAAGGTTGTTATTTAACGGTAATCCGACTTTGGACCATAATATATGGAATAAATCGTATATATTCGTGTCTTGTAAAGTTGAAGTGACTGAGAATCCGAGTTTGCAACAGATGTTTTCATGGTTTGTAGTTTCCTATTAATTATAAACAAAACTTGATACTAAAACGTCTTCGAGTTATAAATATAGTACATATATGTGTGTATGTACGTGCATATGTACCATACATATGACTACACACATACTTTCATACCACGAAGGCATCGGTTGGAAAAGGCGGCTAAACAAAAACGAAATAATCACCTCGCGATCATTTCGCTTTTTCGGATGTTTTAGAGCGGAGAGAACGGATGGGATAAAGAAGGGAGCAAATTAAAGGTAATATATTTTAAAGTGTAGTTAGTGTACAAAACACCCACATTGAAATTCCGCGAAAGAGCACGGCGGTTGGAAAAATAAAAATACCAGCTCCTATTAAAATATTTGAACAAGTATGAAGGCTGGCACCAAAAATGGCAGAAGATATCAGACATTAAGAAAGTGCCGTGGACAATATATAAAGTAATTAGGCTAGTAAAAATGTTAATGAACACATCAATGATACAAGGAAACCTGTTAAGCATGCGCAGATAATTGAGTCCTTGGAAGAGAGCGAGGTGGAACACAATGCGGTAAACATGTTTACACTGGAAGGGCAAATAAAACGGAGTTCGTCTGCACTGAAACTTTTTCCCATTGATACACTTTTACGCCAGAAAAAATTATAGAGTGTACATATACGTGGAAGTACGATACGAAATGAATTATTGAACCTATCTATAAATAGAATGGGTATATTTCGTGAAGCTTTTATATTAGTGTTATTTCGCTTTGTTCAGTTTTATCAAATTCGCGCTGCCGGGATGCAGTGATTCACTAAAATATTTCTCTGTCAACCCTTTGCTGGCAATTATTAAAATGCAATAGATGATTTATTGCTTTTTTAGACTTAACAACACTATCGAAACTATTTATTCGAATAAAATTTAAAAAATCGAATTTCCGTGTAATTCGAAATTATTATTTGTATTACTAGGATTATCATTCGGCCTACAAATACGCAAAAATAATCATAACGCATGCATATTTCGCACAATTGATTTGTGCGAAATATGCTCCAAATAACATAATTTCTTCACCCCTTTTATAAACCTGTTGTAGATCATAGTGAATATGTGGGATGTCATTATTTTCTGCTATTCCATCGTTAATTAAATCCACAGAAATCAATTAAAAATTTATGCGCTGGAGAAGGACTCGAACCTCTACCTGCCGTTTTCTAGACGGCTGCTCTTAATTGATTTCTGTGAATTTAATTAACGATGGAATAGCAGAAATAATAATTTTTCATTAATTTCCATCGTAAAAGAACTTAATTATATGTTTATATATAATTATTAACATCGTAATAACTTGACTGTGAGTTTTAAATAAATATTAGATCTGTTTCCATAATGAGATTTGTGGCGTATTAAAGGACTCGAAGTTGTACTTCCTGGTGGCTTAATTTGTAGAGCAACCGGCTAGGAAACGGCAGGTATAGGTTCGAGTCCTTCTCCAGCGCAGAAATTTTTAATTGATTTCTGTGAATTTAATTAACAATGGAATAGCAGAAAATAATAATTTTTCATTAACTTAATTATATGTTTATATATAATTATTAACATCATGTGGGACGTCTTTTAAGTTGTGCATAGTGGAAGATGGAGGGCATCACTAATCAAATGTCAGTACTAAAAATTGACGTCCATCTTTAGTTAAACTAAATCCAAAGTTTCAGTGCGATACGTGTAGTGTTATAGCTACAACGAACCGACAAAGTTGACGAGTTAATTGAAAAATGGAATTGAATTGAGAACATTTTCGCGGAATAATTTTTTATGATTTTCGAAGACAATTATCTCAATAAGAATGCCTTTCCTAGTTGGTTTCTGTTTTCAACAATGAAGCACCATATAAGTCAACAATTTTTCGTTTGTATACAATTCAAACGTGGACAATTGGTCTTAGCGAGATCCAAAAGCAATTCACAAAAA